>JABUQX010130091.1:30000-37500 GCA_015478945.1 Trachelipus rathkii
GTTACAGAAAGCCTGGTATCGATTTTCATGAGGTTGGGAGTGCCAAAGGAAATCCTCAGTGACAATGGTCGTCAATTTACATCTGATCTAATGAGGGATGTAACAAAGATGCTTAACATCAAGCAGAAGTTTTCCAGCATATACCACCCAATGAGTCAAGGCCTCACTGAAAAATTTAACGGTACCCTAAAGAGAATGCTCAGGAGAATGTGCAGTGAGCAAGTGAGGAAGTGGCATAAGTTCATAGAGCCACTATTATTTGCATACAGGGAGGCTCCACAGGATTCCACAGGATTCTCCCCATTCGAGCTCCTGTATGGAAGGACTGTGCGAGGTCCGATGCAAATTTTACATGAAATTTGGGCAGGAGATATCAATCCTGAAGAGGCAAGGTCAACATATAGGTATGTTTTTGACTTGCAAGAAAGGCTAAACGAAACTCTAAAGTTGGCTAGAGAGAATTTAGCTAAGGCCCAAATTTCCCAGAAAAGATATTATGACAAAGGTGCGAAGACCAGAAAACTGAAAGTAGGAGATTTAGCTCTTGTTCTCCTACCGACTTCAAGCAACAAGATGTTGATGAGATGGGGCGGGCCATACACAGTAGTGGAGTTGTATGGTAAGGATAATTACAAGATCCAAGTGGGTGATGTGATTAAGACCTATCACATCAATCTGCTGAAGAAGTACATTGTGAGAGAGGAGAGTGAAGAAGAGGAAGAAGAGATGGGTCAACATCAGGTGAATATAGGTGCTTCTGCAGTGATCCTTGACACTGAGAACGAAGAGAACATCACTCTAGTGGAAATGGATCCCACGATGGTACAAAAGGAGAGGTTGTCTGACACTAAGATCAGTACAGACATAACCGATGCTATGAGGAGAGAGCTAATGGAGATCTTAGAGAAGCATGAAGGAATTTTTACAGATGTGCCTGGCACCGCAAAGAATTACTATCATGCGATAGACCTCATAGATGATACCCCCATCAGGCTGAAGCCATACAAGTTACCTTTTACGACACGGACGGAACTGAAGAAGGAAACAGATAAGATGATACGAATGGGCATCATTGTTCCCTCCACGTCGCCATATTCAGCACCAGTTGTCGTTGTCCAGAAAAAGGACGGGAGTAAAAGAGTATGTTCAGATTACAGGGCCTTAAATAGGATCACGGTCTTCGATCCTGAGCCCATGACTACAACTCAGACTTTATTTACCAAGTTTGCAAAGGACAAGTTTTATACAAAACTTGACTTAGCCAAGGGCTACTGGCAGATAAAAATAAAGCCTGAGGATTGTTACAAAACCCAACCGAAGACGGACATTTCCATTACCTCAAGCTACCATTCGGTATGGTAAATGCCGGAGCAACGCTTGTAAGGTCAATGCGCAGGATTCTGGATGGAATCAACGATGTCGACTTTTATATCGACGATATCATCGTCCATTCCCAGACCTGGCGCGAGCATACGATCACGATTGAGACTGTTCTTCAAAGACTTCAAGAAGAGGGATTCACCATCAGACCGACGAAGTGCGAGTTCGCCTCGTCGAGTGTTGAGTTTTTGGGTCATTTCATTGGCAATGGCACTAAAGGATTACATGAAGACAATGTGATCAAAATTAAGAAGACAGAGCCACCTAAGAATAAGAAGCAAGTAAGGTCTTTCTTAGGGCTCACTGGTTACTACCAAGATTTTGTGAAGAATTATGCACAGATTGCAGCGCCATTGACCGACTTGACAAAGAAGGGTGAGCCAACGAAGATTAGGTGGGAATCCAAACATCAGCAGGCGTTTGAGAAGTTAAAAGAAGCTTTGAGCTCAGTAATTTGAAAATGCCAGAGTTGGAGAAAACATTCACGCTGCAAGTGGATGCATCCGGTACTTCACTGGGATACGTCCTTCTACAAGAAGACGGAGGAATTCTCCATCCGATCGCTTACGGGAGTAAAAAGTTGTCTGTAACACAACAGAGGTATTCAACTTTGGAGAAAGAGGCATTAGCGATCGTTATGGGCATCAGAAAATTCGAGCCATACCTCTACGGGAAGGAGTTTATCCTTCAGTCTGACCATAGACCGCTGACGGCTATGAATAAGAAGAGGTATGAAAATAATAGGATAATGAGGTGGTCTTTATACTTGCAAAGATTCAGATTTATCCTAAACCATATAAGTGGGAGAGATAACGTCATTGCTGACTACCTAAGCAGATCGTATGCCGACGATACATTGGGTTCATCATCAGAAGTCTCTACTGAAGAAGGAGCACTGTGTAAATGAAACCAATGTTTTAACCTCATGTACATAAAGCAAAATGTACCAATTTGCTTCATAATGGGTGGGCCAAAGATGTAATGCAGTTATACATGAAATATATAACATTACTTTCATTTATGTATTTTAAGGTAAAGGCCAAGTATTGCCATTGCAATATTTCTTTTCTGTTATATATATATTTGATGTACGCTGCAATGGTCCAGTCAAAATATTGTAAATATGTTTGTATTATATGAGTGAACAACAACCAATGAAAACTCACTTTTTAAGACTTATTTTTGAAACCTGAATTCTCATTGGTCGTTGTTGACAAAGCTTTATTAATATTATTATTATTATTATTATTATTATTATTATTATTATTATTATTATTATTATTATTATTATTATTATTATTATTAATATTTTTAAAGCATTTGAAAAGGATACTACGTATTATTATATATATAAATGTTTATATATATAAATAAATATTTATTGAATAAATTCAGTAATTTTATAAGGTGTGGTAGCGCACAATGTTCAATTTTTGTTAGCTTTTATATTTTGATTTCAAAGAAAAATTGTCATTTCTTGAGAACGAAGTACGATTTTACAAGAAATACCAATTTTCATTCTCTCTAAATGTTTGGTATATATTTGTCTTACTGAATTAATTGATAAATATATACATCATTTTATTTATTATTTTAAGGATTGTGATTGGATAAGGAGGCGTAATCTAAATTACTGTGATTTATATAAATAGTAAAAATGAGAATATTTTTGATCTTTTCGCTTTCATTTGTTGTCAATCCAAGTTGTATATAGTTGGCAGCTCTTAACGCCTTGTATGTTCCGATCAATTTATTATTTGTTTAGTGTGTATATTTTTTGTATCCATGAAGTGTCTTGTTTTATGTTTTATTACAAAGTAAATGTAATATGTGTTTAAATATAATATGGTGATATAATTTTCAATGTGGAAAATATTGCTGTTTATTTTATTGTAAAGCTAATGGTGTTTAAAGCTGTGTTTTTAAAGTAATTGTGTTTATAGTGTAATTATTATATGCATTGCTTTTTCAAAGCGTCGTCTGCTGATACGAATTTATAAAGTGCATTGTGTCCAAATTGTTGCTAGATATTACTGGCAGGTAAGCTTATGTGTTATTGAAATTTATTCCTCGAAGTATCGTAAATATTATATTGTGCCAATAAATATAAAACGTTTAACAGTTCAATATTTATTATTTTAATATATGGTTAATTGTCAAAGTCTCAATTTTTGTTTGTAAAAAAGATTTGTTTTAAATACTAATAGGCAACTCTTTGCATTCGAGTAACAGCTGTTTTATATGTCAGCTGGTCTTGCATTGTTTTGTGCACACTGAAAAATCGACGTCTTTTGTAAATGCTAAATTCATTTAATTTTCAAGTAAATATTTAATATCTCTTATCAAATCAGTCAGCCTGTATATTTTTGTTTGTATAATTTGTTTATTTATATATATTATTGAACATAAATATCTATATTTTATATATACATATTTATGGGCGAAAATTTATATAAATTTAATGATAGAGCATTTTGTTTTGATTTTTTTTTAAAGCATAAAATATATATATAAATATATATATATATATATATATATATATATATATAGTATATATATATATATATATATATATATATATATATATATATATATACTCTTCATATGTATTTAGTCATAACTCTAATATATATATATATATATATATATATATATATACTATATATATATAACCTATATATATATAATTATATATTTTTATATTTATTTTTATTATAAAAAAAAATATATATATATATATATATATATATATATATATATATATATATATATATATATATATATATATATATATATATATATATATATATATATATATATATATATATATATATATATATAAATGGTATATAGTATTGAGTTTATATATAATTGCGCATGTACGTGGATACCCTCCGGACATCTAACTGCATGTTCATGGATTTATAAAACCTAGTTTGTAAGACCAGTACATTTTCATTTATTTTTTTTATTAAAGTATTTTTAAATTTACTCCAGTAGTTTCCTTGAGTGTTTCCAAACGTATTTTACTTTCTCATTTATTCAAATATTCAAGTAGTTATTGTTTTAAGTCTTAAAGACATTGGTTTCATGATCAGAAGATTGATCATAAAACGGGTTCATTCATTGATAAGGAAAAATATTGACTGAATTGTTTTCACATAAGGCAAAGAACTCGGTCAAACCGTTGTTTCACTTGAAGGGTCTTCAGGGAGATAAGTTGGTGAGTTTTAAGTATAAAATTGCATTATAATATTGCACAGGCCGGTAACTCATTTAACAGGAGGCCTGGATACTGTTACAATACAGGTTTGAGAATCATAAAAGGTGTTAGTTGATTGGATTGTCACGGGGGCCTGGCCAAAGGATTTGTTTATACGTTGGAAGAGTAAGTTTATGACATATAATTTAATATCTTTTTAACCAATCGCACTACAATATATATATATATATATATATATATATATATATATATATATATATATATATATATATATATATATATATATATATATATATATATATATATATATATATATATATATATTTATATTATATATAAGATATATTATATATATATATATATATATATATATATATTTAAGAACTACTTTGTCGTAGTGATATATTTACTTTAGAGAGGAAGCCCTTGGATTCTTTTTTTAGTATTATGCTTTACTGTCACTTCATTTTATTACTAAATGTACAAAAATTAAAAACATTGTTAAAGACACTTTTTTTTAATGAAATAAATTTTAAAAAGGAAAGCTAATTTTCGTCCCGACACGCGAGACCTCTTCAGGCTAAGGGACTGGATTTCTTTCTTGATCTTCATCAGTTCAAGTGTGTTTCAGTTGGTTTGCTATTTTCTTCATGGTGTTGTTGAAATATTTTGATGTTTTCAGATATTCATTTTGTATAAAATCTATCTTAACTTCACCGGGATGCTTATTGTAGTTGTTACTATTATAAATGCAAAAAGGATTCCATGATTTTGCGATGGTTCGTGTGATTGATATTTCTGATCTGATCATCTTTATATTGTTGATATTGATAGAGTGGCCTGTGTTACGCCTATGACTTGTTAAAACTGAATTTATGCTGTCCTTGTGCAGGTCATCTGTATGTTGATTTTTTCTTTGCAAATCTATGGTTTCACCTATATATGTTTTATTGCAAGTATTGCAGGGGATGTGATATATACAGCTTTGGGGGAGATTTTCTTTTCGTTTTGGGGGTTTGAGAATGTTTTTTTAAGGTGATGTTATTTGATGGAATGGGGGTAATATTTTTTGGTAATATTTGTTTTAACGAATATAATGGTAATTGAGGAATTGGTAAAAAGGAGGTGTTGCTATTTTTCCGGGGAAAGGTGCTATAGTACCTCTTTTTTGCTTTGTTAAATGCTTTTGTGATGAAAAACTCAGGATATTAAAGTGATTTGAAAGTATTGTGGATGTATTTAGTTTCTTGTGCTAGAAGAGGGGGAGAGCATATACGAAAGGCACGGAGAAATAGAGATGACAGAACAGCTAATTTTGTGTTTGGGGAATGATTAGATAGCCAATGTATATAGTTTGGTGCGAATGTTGGTTTTCTATATATAGTAAATTGCAAGTAATTGTTATTCCATGTGATTAAGGTATCGAGGAAGGGGATAGAGTTGTTGGAAGGCATTTCTATCGTATACTGAACTGAAGGATGAATAGAGTTAATATAGTTTAGGACATCATTAGGGTTGGTGTTGTGAGGGAGGGAGACAAAAATGTCATCTACATATCTAATCCATAAACTATTGTTTAATAAAGGGTGGTGTAAAATATGATAAAATTCTGTTAGTTCCATATATATGTTACTGAGTATGGGATACTCAGGCCGAAAATTTGTTTGTAATATTTGCCATTAAAATGAAAGAAGTTATGTTGTAATGAGAGATTGGCCTTCCCGTTTCATATATTAAAACAGCTCATTAATCTCTCATAAACAAAATGAATATCTGAAAACATCAAAATATTTCAACAACACCATGAAGAAAATAGCAGACCAACTGAAACACACTTGAACTGATGAAGATCAAGAAAAAAATCCAGTCCCTTAGCCTGAAGAGGTCTCGCGTGTCGGGACGAAAATTAGCTTTCCTTTTTAAAATTTATTTCATTAAAAAAGTGTCTTTAACAATGTTTTTAATTTGTGTACATTTAGTAATAAAATGAAGTGACAGTAAAGCATAATACTAAAAAAGAATCCAAGGGCTTCCTCTCTAGAAATATATACATATATATATATATATATATATATATATGTAATAACAAAAATATATATATATATATATATACACTACTATATATATATATATATATATATATATATATATATATACATATATATATATATATATATATATATATATATATATTAAATATATATATATATATATATATATATATATATATATATATATATATATATATATATATATATATATATATATACTATAATACTGTATATATATAAATATATATATATATATATATATATATATATATATATATATATATATATATATATATATATATATATATATATATATATATATATATATATATATATATATATATATATATATATATTAATTCAATTAAATAAATAATTTTGAAAAGAGATTCCGGAAAATATTTGATTTTCTTGAAGATATTTACTTTAAATAAATAAATTAATTAATATTTTAACAATTATATTTATTTCCTTTTCCGAATTCGTTTGATATATCAAATTTCTAATATTTTTATGTTAAAAACTCGGAAAAATTATAATTTGGCCTCAATTTTAATTTGAAATCATAGTAAATACCAAAAAAAAATTGATTATATTTAGGTATGTTTATATATTTTGCATCAATTTATAACAAAGGAGTAATGGAATTAAAATATATTTTTATTTTGTTTGATTTAACCCTCTATTATTTAGTTTAAATTTACAGTTAAGTAGAAAACCGGTTTTCCTGATTTTGGCCGGGGCCGGGGCCGGGGCCGGGGCCGGGGCCCCGGTCAGTTCAAGTTGAACGAAATATTTATGTAAGAATTAGTGGTGATTCAATGCAAAGAACAAAATCGCCATTTT
>JABUQX010130091.1:42500-44403 GCA_015478945.1 Trachelipus rathkii
TGTTGCAATCCTGGAATTTGTTAGAGTAGTGTGTTCTCTTTGCTTTCTTAAGAACTGCCTTTAATTGTTTATCATATGTGTTATACACTTGGAATGGTATAATTTTGTTTTTAAAGTTTCGGTAGAGTTTATGTTTTTGGTTGATAGAGTTTAGCAAAGCTGGTGTTAGCCATGGGTTTTGAATTCTTTTAGCACCAAGTTTTTTCGTTTTAATAGGGAATGATTCGTCGTAGCATTTATTTAATATATTTACGAACGAGTTGAATTTTTCTTCGATGCCAATGTTCTCGCTGTATGTGAATGAAAAGTCAATTTCATTCATTTTGTTTATGTATTTCAGCCTTTGATGTTCACCATCTAGTCTGTATTTTATGGTGGTGAAATTTTGAGTTTTATTAATAGCAATTTTTGCAAGACAATGGAAAGTGATCGGACATATCACTTTTTATTACGAAGGTTTTAACGTTCCAGTTTAGGTTCCCCCATATATGATCTATTAAGGACGGACATCTATTTTCGACGTTGTTTGGACGTGTAGGTAGCGTTATGTAATTGACGAAACCATTTGATAACATTAAGTTTGAGAGAGAGTTAGCCCGATTAGCAATGTTCTCGTTGGATAGATCAATGTTGAAATCACCCGCAATTATTACTTTAGAGTTAAGAAAATGTGTTTTGATAATTTCTTTGAGAGCATTTATGAACTCTGTTTTAGATGAATTTGGGGGTCGATAGACTCCCATTACAATTAGTTGATTCGATTTCATTTTAATGCGAGTTGCTAGTGCCTCTATGTGTGGGTTGACGAGTGAAATTATGACTTCATGAGATGTACAGAAGCCATTTTTTAAGTAAAGTGAAACTCCCCCACCCCGTTTGTTAGATCGAAATGCATGTGTTTCAGTATATCCTGGGATCGGATATAACCCGTTGTTATGTTCATTCAGAAATGTTTCAGTTAGTACTATGCAGTCAATTATGATATTTTGGTAACTTAGATAGTCCAGAAAAGTATTGTGATGTTGTTTAAGACTTCTGATGTTGTGGTGGAGAAGAGAGAAGTGGCTCAGTTCAGGTGTCTTTCGATGTTTCAATATGTCCGGATAGATATATTCAGAGGCTTCTGGAATTATGTTTGGAAGTGAAACATCAGAGTTGCTTTCAATGAACATGGAATATCCGTCTTTAGAATATAAAGATGATTTAATCAATTATGAGAATTATTATTATAACGTACAAAATATTCGGCAATAATTGTAAAACTGGTAGTTTTGACTGCTCTATCAGCGCTTGTGTTAGAAGTAATAGAAATTGTGATATTTATGATTAAAATAGTTGTATAATAATAATAATAATAATAATAATAATAATAATAATAATAATAATAATAATAATAATAATAATAATAATAATAATAATAATAATAATAATAATAATAATAATAATAATAATAGCAAAGATAACAATAATAATGATAAAAATGATAATTAAAATAATACAAATAAGAATATTAGCGATAATAATAATAATAATAATAATATAATAATAATAATAATAATAATAATAATAATAATAATAATAATAATAATAATAATAATAATAATAATAATAATAATAATAATAATAATAATAATAATAATAATAATAATATTTAAATACTTTATAGTGATTATTGAAATTGATAGGCAAAGTATTTGTTAGTATATTAACAGATAGAAATGCCCCAAAGTGGTAATTCAATATCAAGGTGCCGTATTTTAACAAAAGATAAGCGAGGTTTCAACCTTTATGGGATTCATCACAACTCATGTCGCTAATTTTAATGATAATACAAATAGATGAATAAATAGATAGGTAAATAGGTAGATAAAAAGATAGGTTATGTCGATAGCTAGTTGGATGA
>JABUQX010130092.1:0-12500 GCA_015478945.1 Trachelipus rathkii
CGGTGTACTTCGTTCAGTTCAAGATTATTTAACCGTTTTCTTTATCATTGCGAAACGCTTTCGCGTTGCGCCGCTAATATATTCAGAGGCAAATCACTGGGAAAACTTTTGGCATGCTGTAATCATGTAATATTTTGGTAATTTAATGATTAATAAATAGACCCTACTTTATAAATTGTAAACGTTCTTTCTAAATTTAACATGGGGTGACTTCAGCAATTAGTCAAAGGAGCCGCGAATCGAAAAAGTTTGAACCACTGCTTTATAGTATTAATGTACCCACAGTATTGTAAGTATATTTTTACAGTGATATAGCATTTAATATAATTATATTTATTTATTTATTATTATTTTACAACTCTCGGCTGTAGCCTGAACGTTTTGCCATAAAGGCGGAGTCTAGCATTCGAAAGTACGACACGAATATACATACGTACAATAAACGATTATTGATATATAGTTTGTTATATTTATTCGGACACGGAATATAACTATATCGCTTTGCAAAAAGGCGTTGCCTAATATTGAGTTAATTTCAATTAGTTTAATATTTATTAACGAATCAACAAAATTAACATAACACCTGCGTTAGTTTTCATATTCAAACTATTAATTGAATGGGAAAAGCTGTAAATATTCCACCGACAAGGGTCTACCCAGAACTAGAGCAATATTCAACCTCAATATTTAACGTTCACCCTTATTATTAACTAAATTTTAACTTTTTGCCGTCAATTCATTTTCTACTGAGTTAATTAACGTACTGTATATTACACATTATCTAAACGGATGTTCTTAAAGCTAAATCAACTTTATATTAAATCCACGCTCTATTATAGGTATAATTTATTTCACTTAAAAGATAATATACGATAAGGACAATAGTATGATTTATTATTGCGCAGTAAATATGTGAAGTTATCGATCCGAAGTCTGAGTTAATTAGCGTACTGTATATTACACATTATCTAAACATATTCTTAAAGCTAAATCAACTTTATATTAAATCCCCGCTCTATTATAGGTATAATTTATTTCACTTAAAAGATAATATACGATAAGGACAATAGTATGATTTATTATTGCGCAGTAAATATGTAAAGTTATCGATCCAAAGTAAATTAGTCAAATGAAGAGAAAAGAATGTATCCAACCAATCATAATCATTCCAGAATATTCTATAGAAATTGAGTTCCAATATTTTTATTTAAAAATTTGAAGACTGAAATTTTTGTTTAAATTCTAGGACCAATAAATAATCTTGGCCCTGTTCGTATTAATCGAATTCGGCACAGGATCAAAGATGGCGGTATATGATAGGGCTCTTACAAAAGGCTTATTGCTTCTACCACTGCCTATTGGCAGTTATCTGTTTAAATTTTATGAACAAAAAATACAATGTATTTTAACAAATTTGTATATGATTGGTCTTTAAACACGATGTCTACGAATAAATACTCAGAAATACTAAACGAACTAGCTATGTCACATTTCAACTGTGAAATGAGACTCATGACGCCTGACGGCGTTTTGTTGCCACTAATAATTTGATTTCACACGTCGTACGCCTGGCAAGAATCTTTGTCAAAATTTAGCTCACCTTTGCTTTTTATTTGATATTTCAAGGCATAAATTATTATTTTTTTTTTAAATTGTTTTCGCATTTATTATTATTATTATTATTATTATTATTATTATTATTATTATTATTATTATTATTATTATTATTATTATTATTATTATTATTATTATTATTATTATTATGATTATTAATGGCAATTATGCCGATTTCAACGAAACTTAACTTTCCGATTTTCATGAAACACATAAAATGTTTAAAATGAGCTTAAATGAAAAAAAAAAAATATATATATATCACAACATGAGACTGAAACAAGTTACGAAGTCTTCCAATTTAATATTTCAAGCATTCAAAACTACTCACTCCCACAGGCTTCTTTATTTAAATTTTGTTTAAGGCTTATCATGGTGTTAATGCAATATTTAATTAATTTACCAATACTCAGGTTTGGTGGTTCCAGGGGCGGAGGACCCAAAGAAAAATGTTCGCGTGCCATGCATTTGTATCGGGTGCCGATGGATTTTATTAACTTGGTTCTAATTAAAAACATTTATGGCTAAAAGTATTTATAATGTCGAAATTTGACGGATTTTTAAAATAAGGTTCTTCATCCTTCAACTCATTTCAAATCTGCTTCCTCTTTTACTTCTAGAATTGTTTGTCATGTGATTTTCTAAGATTCCGATAATGTGAACGATATAATTGTATTCTCTTTAATGTAATACAGACAGACTTGAACTTACAAACACTTAATATGGCTACAATAGCCATTATACTAAATCTTTCAACATTCTCTCCCCGTGGTGTCAAGATTTAACATTTATGTTATGCCGCTTTCTTAGATATTTTAAGCATGGTACCATAAAGTACGTATCCAAGGTAAATATCGATATATTTCCGATGTTTTCCTTACTCATTCGCCTTGAAATTTTGGCTTTTTCGTGCACTGAAGCATTCGGCTATTTTTATTAATTTAATCTTTTCCAACATTTTCTTTCGTGTACATTAATTAAAAATACATTTCGAGTTTTAAAAGTTAATTATAAAAATGTTCCAGTTAACCGACAATCAAAACCATTACCATATATTCTATTAAAGTTTAATTATATTTTAGCATTTACTAAATTTAATAGTAATAGCCTTAAATTACCGAATGTAGCTAGATCGTTTTGCCATAAAGGATGTCTAGCATTCGGCACTATTAAATAATATATCCTTTTAAACTAACAAACTTTAAATAAATAAAAGGATTTGTTGAGGTTCAAATTTTTCCAAGATTAGCTTGCTACAAATATATTATACTAGTAAATAGGTATAAATACTTATGAATAAATTATTTAATAACTTCGTAAACTACAGAATTGAAATTGTTTCGCCTAGACCTATACCGTTAAGTTAGTCCAAAACTATTGGTTTAAAATAAACTATAATCACTTATTTTAATTTATAGGCCTTATAGCGTGAGTGTGTGAAACTGAGGAATCATAATATTAATTTAGTATTGAGCTATTTTCGATTTTGGAGAATGTTACACGAGGAAACTTTACTAGACACTACTGCAATGGCACCTTATAGTATAGTTACTATCCTATAGTAGCTTTCATATCGGAGTAACAGACTAGTCGTCCTAAAATTTGATAAATTTGAAGGTTTCGAAGTAATTTATCAAATTTTGAACGTATCTAAATCTTTCTGCTTAAAATGAAAAGATTAAATTAACACAGAGTGAAGAAACGCAAGTTTTCATAAAACCTTTGTAAATATTTTAGCAAAGAATTGATGTTTCAAAGAACTAAACTTTCATACTACTAATAATTTCGAGTCACAAGAATAATTTAAGTTATTTTCATTCAATATTGTAGCATAGATAGCAAAACATATAATGAAATATTTTGGGAAAGACTTCGTTCAAACAATTTTTTATTGACACATTTTTGAAGAGTTTAAAATTCACATAAATTTTGGTTAAAAATTATTCTTGGCCGCATTCGGTATAGCCGTATTCTTCAAAGCTCTTAAAGCGAAGAATAAACTAAACCGACAATAGTTCAAAGTTTTAGGGTTTTGTCATGCGTTAGTAATCACGATGCAAGGACCAACCTTCCCAAAAATATAGATAATTATTACCTATCATTCCTGAATACTTGATTTGTAGCTGATTTGTCCAGCAATCATCACCACAGGAAATAATTCTTTAAAGGCAAGTATGTTCTCAAGAGACACCTTAAGTTTTTAAAATTTTATTGCTTTTAATAGTTAAATGTGATAAATAAACAATTTAATATATATATATATATATATATATATATAATATATATATATATATATATATATATATATATATATATATATATATATATATATATATATATATATAGTAGTATAAAACCGGAAAAAAATATTAGTGATTGATGCCCTTAATATAAAAATTATGAAAATATCGAATGCTTTAAATACCTTGAATATTTAAAAAAAACATAATCTAAAACATAGTAAAAAAACAAAACAGTTTTATATAAAAAAAACATACATGACAATAAAACTGTGTGCGCAATACCAGGAAAACCATTACGCATTAATGTTATAAAAATTTTCTACAATACATTTAATTTATAAACCTTTAACAAGCGCATCAATTCCATTTGCATTTATATACGCATATTTCCCTATCTATATTTACCTCACTCTTATATATATATATATATATATATATATTTTTACTTCCATGTTAGATTTATATATATATATATATATATATATATATATATATGTACCATCATATGTTTACGACTCCGTCAGTTTTTTGAATTTTTTTTTTTTTTAAACATATTGCTGGCAAATGTTACAAACTTTTTTTCTAAGTGGTGACGGACATTAGATTCAATAAAGCGAGAAATGTTTTTAAAAATTGCTTAAACGAATCACATTTATATAAAAAAAAATTAAAAAATGAAATATCTCGAAAAGTACGACACACAGAAAACCCAATACATATTTGAAATCAGCATATAAAGCTTATTACAAACATGTAAAAAAAATCTCGAAAAGTGCGACACTAAAAACCAGGATATATTTGGAATCAGCATATAAAGGTTATTACAAAAAATGTAAAAATTAGGAGCTCCTAGCCGTCCATGAAACAGAGGGGGGACGTTTTCCATACCCCGTAGGGGAGGGGCGGAGGAACCCTCGCGACACTCAAATACCAAATACAATAATTGCAAATTATTACATGAAGCACAAATCCTAAACGAGTTAAAGAAAATGAATTTAAACCATATAATTTTAAAAGATGTCGGAAATAAAACTTTCCAGTCAGTATCTTAAATGAAAGCAGTCAGACTTAAGCCATGATCATCATACAATATTCAAAAACTGGGAAAATTTGATTGTAACGTGCCATTACATGGCATGGTATTTGATAAGGCAATGACCCCGGTACAGGAGTCATGGACCTAATGCTTTCATAGTTTAAAATTTAGCGGATTCTTGTAGGCCTAACCAAACCTATTCAAATAGGCCTATGTTCTGTAAGCAGGCCTTTTATGATACGAGCCATACCGTTCGTAACCGAAAAGTATCTGGCGGACATTATATGGTCAGGTATGATAAACCATACCATCATTTTGAGGATATAAATTTATATCCTGTCTGGAATGTGGATTTGATTTTGAATATTCAAGTCTTTAAAAACAATAACTGACTAAAACAATATATATCATCTTCCTTAGGTATTCTAATATGTTTTTTACTTGGTGAATCAGTACAACTCATTCTACTCATAATTTCAGGGCATCTATGATCTTCCTATTTATCTTCATAGGATTTTTTCTGTTTTCAAAGAACACGCCTTTCCATGGTAATATCTGCAGTGCGAAGATGGGCATTTCCTTTGTAAATAATAATATTTACAACATACTTCATCTTCCTTAGGGTAAGGATGAAGGTATCTACAATTAGAAGAGCAGACCACTTCATTTATGAAACCTGCACAACTCAATTTAATCAGGTTAAATAAGACCGATCTAGTCATATAATTAAGCAGTCATATAATTAAGCTTACTATTTTGAATTAAGATTTAATGAGCTATTTTTCTTGAAACGTTTTACCTTCAAATGCGTATGTGTCTGAAGTGACAATGTGGAAACAGGAGTACGTTAACAAAGCCTTGTTATAAAAAAAAAGACGGGATCACTAGGAAACAAGTCGCAACTCTGTAGGTCCGGTCGGTCTAGCAACAGTTTCACGCAGCATATATACAATCAAGGGGGGGGGGGGGGAGAAGAACTTCTTTGCCGCTAAGGATGTCAGACCTGCAACCAGCAATTTGAACACTATTTACTTGTTGAACTGGATCGAGTAATTTTTTTAAATTTTTAACAACCGCGGTTGCAAAGTATTTGGCGATATGATGAAATTATATAAAAAAAAAAAAAAAAAACTTTCTCAGGTTAAAAAGGGTTCTATTACATATACGGATTGCTGAAAAGGCTAAAAACACCTTCATAATTAGATCTTCATAATTTAGATTTTCAACATCTTGCTGTTAATTATTCAATACATTTTAAAGATCCAGAAACTGGTGTTCACACTAATAATACTTATTCAAGACATCGTCAAGGTAAAATATCAATTTTTAGTATTATGACTTACTAGGTACTAAAATTTAAGGTTAGGTTAGGTTGGGTGGTTAGGTTAGGTTGGTTAATTTTTTTAAATTGCAATAATTTTTTATAAGTCAAATCTAAAATACCATCAAAAGGAAGGAGGAATATCCATTGAAATATCTTGCAATTTATATTTATAGAAAATTTGAAAGCGATCCATTTATTAAATTTATTGAAGCTCTTGGAGAATTTTCTAATTTATATATATATATATATATATATATATATATATATATATATATATATATATATATATATATATATATATATATATGCCTGGAGACTTATCTAATATATATATATATATATATATATATATTAGTTGGCTTTAAAAATTGAAATTTTGTTTTCTGTCCGCAGATAAATTAGTATTGTAGCGCAATTACACTTTTGTAGCACAATCTGGCAACAACGATTTTTTCCCAATGTGTCGGGATATGTAAAACTTTACCATTATATTAATTTTTATTTATACAAAATTATTTTTAAAAGTGTATATAAAGGTTAAATTTATATATTTCTTTATTGTTCTTAATTTTGACATGAAAATTTAAAGGGTAAAATATTTTAGATTTTTGAATACTTCGTTTTTTTATTTTAACCTGAAAAAAAGTTTACTGTGGGTCAATTTTGAGTTTCTTAGTTAATAAAAGGGATAAACTAACCAAGGACTGAAAAATAGCTTTAAATTAGATGAAAGTAAAAAAATATATATTTAATCTTCCCTTGAACAAAGGAACCCATTCATGAAGATATTCTCATAAAGTTTTCTATGTTTACTTGCAGGTCCTCTGAAGATAAGTTTCTTCTTAAAGGGTTTTTTCTAGGTTTGAATGCACGGTCTGTGAAGACAATCTCTGATTGGAAGTTTGCTTGCAGGCTCTGTGAAGATATTTTTCTTTTTAAAGGAGATTTGTTTGCTGATCTTGCGAATATAGTCTTCATTTAAAATGCAGGTTTACTATATCCAAAGAGGAATTACTAGCCAAAACTAACCTTCAAACTGATCATATTGATTGGCGAGACTTGGAAACATACGTTTTAATTAATTTTGTATTAAAGTCCACTTTAATATATGACATTGGGTAAAAAATAACACCTCATATGATGAAACTTATAACTCGTCATTGGTACAGTCATTCATTTTTAAAACTCTCATTGGTACACATGTTTAAACACCATACAGATTTGAGAAAATTTAAGACGGCACAATACAGCAAGTTCTGTAAAAAATGGAATAAACACGTATGAATTCAGCAAACTTGATAAAATGTCAAAAATTGAATGACAAATTTTATATTAACCCTAAAATGACATCTTTTTACACAAGGACTAAAATTTAATCGAAACCTCATTATTCTTAAGAGTATTTAATAAAATCCAAGAAAAACTTTAATACAAGTTATTAATGGTACTAAAGGTACTATTGATCCGATTCCTACCTTTTCTAGATATTGTGGTTTTAAACTGATTCATCATGAAATCACATTAGCTTGCAACTTCAGAAAAAATGAATTATTATTATTTTTTTTGGTGTGTGTGGAAACGATACATCAACTAATTATTCAGTTGAAGAAATTAATAAGAAAGGTAATGTTTACCGTGGTAATAGTATTGAGAAAATAAAAAGATTAGAGACTAAATCAAAGAGAAAAAAAAACTTGTAAGAAGAAAGACTCTTCTACCAAAGAAAATGACATTATCAAATTTGATATAACGAAGGATAATTCAGCAAATAATGAGGCCCCTTCAAGTAATAATTGAAAAGAGGAAACTTTCAATGCATCCTCTCCTCTTTCTTCTAAAAGGAAGAGAAATCCTCCTTCCTCTTCTTCCCCTACTACTCCTCATACAATTAATTCTCCCTCAACTATTCCTACTTCTTCCTCCTTGAAAGAATGGCATGAGTTCACGAGTGAATCTTAGTTGATTAGCAAATTAAAAATAAAATATAATTAATAGTTGTACAAAATAATTTTTTTTTTTTAACCAATTATAATTTCTTCTATACACATCTAAAATAATCATCTAGTGTTTTTTTTCCGTAGTTAAAAACATCCGAGAATAAATTAATAACACCTTATATATATATATATATATATATATATATACTATATATATATATATATATATATATATATATATATATATATATATATATATATATATATATATATATATATAATATATATATATATAATGGAATTCTTTATTTTGGTGAGGAAAGTAATTTGATGAAATGTCCCCATAACAATGGTATGATGATTACAGAAAGGGTTGAGACTACCACAACCATGTCAGATACTCAACAACTTATTTACCGTTTCAAGAATTTCAGTTTACATGCAAGATTTCTGAAAACTTCCATATTCCAGATTTAGGAGTAAAAACATGAATGAAACTACAACATTCATTGAACCTATTATTCCAGACGTGCCAAATACACTGAAGCTACTCTTGTTTTGTATGTATTTGATTGAGATTCCATACCATCAGATTATTTTTTTAGTCCAAGAAAATCTAAAAAATCAGTTATTTGATACCTTTTCAGAGAATGTCGTCACACATTATGACGGAAACGTGTCATTTCAAAAAAGGTGACATCTATTTTGATGAGATGAATATGTTCGGAAAATCTTTTTTTGTTTGACCTGTCAGGTGAATTTGAATTAAAGTTAAAATTTCCGGTCTTCCTCTCCCATTAAAGGTAAAGAAATGGTTGAATATTTCTGTTATATATTTCATTGGAGAATAGATTAAGCGATAAAGATTCATTTATAAGAAATTGGTAATAAAACAGAAATATTCTCTTTCAATAAAAGAGGAATTCTGCTTTGAAATGACTAAATGTAAAAATTCAGTGATTTATTAAACTGGGAAAAAGCAAAGTCTGATGAACTTAAATATACTGAATCTGATCAAAAAGAAAATGAATTTTCCTAAAATAATATACGAATTGGTGACGGAGCATCAAAAGAGAAACCTAGATAAGTGAATCATACCACCTAAGCGCTTCCATAGAGCAAAAGAGGAGTGAAATAAGTAGTCCAAGTGTTAATCATCTTACACAGAAAAATTCGTCAGCAATTGTAGAAATTATCTTGAGAGTTTTGCTATGACTTCACTACAGAACAAAGAAAATAATCATAATACTATTTCCAGATCAATTCACCCTGCAAGACGCAGTAAAACATTAGCTTTAGCAAACCTATCTAAGAAAACCAGAAGCTCCTTTTAAAACGAAAAATAATACCGCTAAAAGGAAAATTACATTTAGGAAGAAGATAAAAGATATGCAAAAAGAGGATATGCGAATTTTGACAACAGAAAATGAATAAATGAAACTACAACCTTCACTGAACCTATTAGTGAAGCTCTCTCTAATGTATTCGAAAGCATCGAAGAAGCTCGGAATCATGCTTACCAGTGGGCTAGCAATCGAATGGCAGCTATTCGAATCGATTTAGAGATGTCGAATGTGCAATATACAGCAATTGAAAGTATTGTTAAGAAATATTTCTTGAGATTTATAATTAATTAACGTACTGAAGCAAGAATTATTTTAAAAATATGTTCTTTATATATATATACATATATATATATATATATATATATATATATATATATATATATATATATATATATATATATATATATATATATATATATATATATATATATATATATATATATATGTCAGAGTGTCTAAAAATCACATAAAATAACTCGAGAAAAGCAGCACCTACAGTGATGATTTGGAATCAGCAGAAAATTTTAAAAATGGGTTTTTAATTTTTTTTTTTTTTTTTCATTTATTCGTCGGAAATATTTAAAAAAATTTTTTTCCCTGTTTAGGGGGGCACGAGGTATTACTTTAGTTAAAAGTAATACCAAAGTGTAAGGGAGTAAAATTATTCTTTTTTTTTAACTAAAAGGAGCCTATATAGGGTAAACCGCAAAAAGATGGCAGGAGTCGGGGTCTCTCAGCCTCCCCGGTGGACGACCGGGGGACTTCGTCCCCCTGCATCCCCATCGGTTCGAGCTAAATGAGGGGAAAATAAATTTTTTTTTTTTAAATATTTCCGACGAATAATTCAAAAAAATAAATAAATAAATAAAAATAAAAACCCCTCCTTAAAAAGTTTTCCGCTGATTCAAATATATAATTTTACTTTTACTGTAGGTGCTGCCGTTCTCGAGATATATGATGTCAGCTCATTACCTCATTTGTATTAATATGAGTATTATTATTATTATTATTATTAATGTATTATTATTATTATTATTATTATTATTTTATTATTATTATTATTATTATTATTATTATTATTATTATTATTATTATTATTATTATTATTATTTTAATATTTTTATTATTATTATTATTATTATTATTATTATTATCATTGTACTAAATATTTAAATTAACAAATTCATACGTCTGAAAGAAGAATTTTCCTTTAATAAAACAATGAAGCAAAATAATGCGTAATAAGTACCTTTTTAAAAAAAAAATCGAACTCAAATCAAAAGCCTCACGCTATTATATAGCTTAAGTAAAATAGTATTGCAAAGGGGTCAGAAGTTTATAAAAAAGTACGAAAAATATCATTGCCTGCGTATCTAGGATTTGGCCGAATCGATTTAGAGATGCCGAATGTGAAATATACATCAATTGAAAGTATTGTTGGAAAATTTTTAACACTTTTGGCCATGCACAAACTAGGAAACAGGCGGCTGGCAGATTAACACAAATTCCTAATGCAATGATCAAAATATATTAGATAAAGAAAGATACTTCAAAGATCGCTATCATAGAGCTGTCACCATTTTGGGCAGAATTAAAGGCTACGCTGGACAAGCCGAAGAAGAATTATTAGAAGTCAACAATATAAATGATGAACTTTTAGGTATGCTCCAGGACATTCCTGAGCCAGTTCTTGGTGAGAACTACAACATTTAAGACATTAACCAGAGCCGCGCTCCTGGTGCTGGTGCTTACCACCTCAAACTGCATAATGCTTGTAGGTCTTTTCAAGCTTTGACTGAAAAGATAGCAATAATTTAATCAAAGAAACGGCTGATAATATTAAGCAAAACATAAATCTCCCTGCTCTCAACATCATTTTAGAAGAAATCGAAGAGCAAGCTGACGAGCTTCATATGCCCCGGTAAAATCTAAATTATACCCATTAAGGGGAGTGCCCAATGTTAGAGCCAGCAGCACCCCATTTTAGTCCCCACCTAAAAATGAACATAAAATTCTTAATTTTCAGCCAATTTTGATGGTAAAATAAAACGTCGTTTACGGGTGTTTTTCTATGTCTGTAGTCATTGTTTCAGAGTTTCCATTTTTTTAAAACCTGTTTGACATTTTTTAGCTTCAACTTCAACAATTTATTTTGAAATGACTTCAAACTTGAAATATGCATAGATGGGTCCATTACCTACAAAATGCAAGACGTAGTTTTTTGATTTTTTTTTAAATTGTGCTCAGCAATGTCGAAATCAAAACCTACTTTTTTTTTTTTTTTTTTTTTTTTTCTTTAAACAAATTAAAAAAAAAAAAAAAAAAATTAAAAAACTACGTCGTGCATATTTCAAGTTTAAAGTCATTTTCAAAATAGAGTGTAACCAGTGGCAAATGTCAAACAGGTTTTGAAAAATGGAAACTCTAACAATGTCTACAGACATAAAAAACACCCGTAAACAACGTTTCAGAGGTTAAAAAAAAAAAAAAAAAAAAAAAAAAAAAAAAAAAAAAAAAAAAAAAACGTCTTGCTTCTTTTCCCATCAAAATTCTCAAAATTAAAATTTCATGTCCATTTTAAGTAGGGGCTAAAATGGGGTGCTGCTGGCTCCAACATTGGACACTCCTTTTATCAATAAGGGTAAGCGGTGGAGATTAACTCCCCCTACGGTCCTTAAGCTACAGTGGTGCTGAACATGGAACAGGAACATGGACTTAAAATATAATATGTGACATAGCACAATATTCTAAGTATTTAGATAAGAAGTGAGCATAGCAGCAGATAAGGCTGTAATGAATCAAAAATATCTTAAACTTATTTAAGGGATCGAACAATGAATAAGGCAACAATAAATCTATATTACATATGAAGGTTGCTATCGAGGAAAGGAACGAAAATCTTACGAAGGATATATTAGGAAAACCCGTATTAACGGTAAGTAACCTGTTTAAAGTTTATATTTGTATTCACATCTAGGCCGGCTAAGCAAGGGCACCTTA
>JABUQX010130092.1:17500-48229 GCA_015478945.1 Trachelipus rathkii
GCACATCCATTTCTATACCATTTTTGGAAGATTTAATATCAGCATTAGGAGAGAGGTTTTAAAATCAAAGAAATTATTTCTTCCTTGCAATTTGTCATACCGAACAGAGCAATGTGCCATATGAGAAAATAAAAGATTGTGTAACATTTCACAAAGAAGATCTCGAAAGCCTAATAGAAGATTTAGTAAAAGCAGAATGGGATTTATGAAAGTTGAAATGGAATCACAGCACAGATCGTCCAAAAACAACAATAGACGGACTGATTTCTTGTTCTTGATCTGTTTCAAAATATTACATGTTGGTGCAAATACACAGCAATTTTACACGTGTCTCCTGCTTCAGTAGAGGGCTTTTTCAACGATGAACTTCCCTGAAAACCTATTTGAAATACTGGCTGAGATGAAAGACTTTTGGACTTTTCTCCTCTACGTACATCAAATCTATTTACATAAATCTGAGATGTATCTCAGAATTTTTAATTCGCTCATGCCCGGCGATTAAAGTTAACAATTTAGGTAAGATGATTTGGCTATTATATATTACTCCCATATTTTCTTAGAAATTTAATATCTGGATTTCTTTACTTTTATATATATATATATATATATATACTTATATATATATATATATATATATATATATATATATATATATATATATATATATATATATATATATATATATATATATACTATATACAGAGTGTATCGTTAATATTGAAAAAAATTTGTTATATTCCATGTAAATAATAAGATATAATGCTCAATAAACATTTCACCGATAACGCCTCGTTTCAAGATACTAGGGTGGTGAAACTTATGTGGGACATATCTGATATATCCCATTGCCCGTCCCGTGCCACATCTCAACCTTTAATAATAGCACAAATATACCATAAGAAAGGTTACCTACCTGTTATTTACTAGTTCCGTATCTCCTTTCATTTATACATATACTAGTCCATTATCGATAGTTCTGTGTTCAAAAAGTCTTCTTTCATAATTTGAATGAATTTACAAATAGGAAGCGATGCGATATGCACATTTCGTTTACAGTCGTACGAACGGTAATTCATTAACGACCACATGCGTCTCTAGCGAAAAATGTACCCTAATCCGTGTCATCCCGCATCTTTTTATGTTTACGTTTCCATCAACGTCTTAGAAACATTAGTTTTATAAAACTTACTGTGCGAGGTCGCCCACGTTTCCATTAGTATCAACTCCAGAACTGTCGAAGAACAGGTTCTCCAAGAACTTGAAGACAGTCCTAAAACAAGTACCAGAAAGATTACTGCAACACTACATGCAAGTCATTCGACAGTTTCAGGGTATTAAAAAATCAACTTCTGTGCCCTTATCATCCAACGAGTGCAGGCACTTGTACCAACAGATTTTCCTGCAAGAGTAGCTTTGTATTGATGTTATATGATACTAACAGAAAATTTCAGACAATCCTCACCATTTAGCAGAGATATTGTTCACCGGTGAGGCAAATTTTTCCAGAGACGCCATTTCAGACTTCCACAACAATCACATATGGACTGATGAGAACCCACATGCAATAGTTAGAAAGCCGCCATCAACACCAGTTTCATTGAAAGTATGGGTCGGAGCGTTTGGCGACAATTCAGGTATCAAGACCATTCTTACCAGAGGAAACACTACTGGAGCTTTTTATCATAATTTCTTGTTTTGTGACACTACTTTACTACCACGGAAGACGTCCATTATTAAGATCAGTATGTTTCATTCGCGACGAAGCACTCAACTCATTGCTTTCAGTTGATTATCGTAATATTTTTAACCTGTATATCCACATAGTGGATGATTAAGGTAAATACAACCAAACTCCGGAGATGCTCAGACCTAAATCGCATTAGTTTCTTCTTGTGGAGATCACTGAAGCATTTTGAAGTTGCTCCAGCTTGGCACAGTTGAAAGTCCCAGAAAGTGGGGCCACATAATCGCATCTCCCTTGTGACACAATTCAGCACACACGGTATATTTGAACGTGTCCGCCAATCAATGCGTCACCAGAATGAGGCCTATGTGTATTGCCGCACCAGGGTGCTCATTTTTCAGCTTATTGTTGCAACCTTGAGTCTTTATTAGCTGTACTATTTTCTGTTTGTATATTTTCACTTTCAAGTGCAGTAATATAGGTGGCCCATTTAAATAAATTGAATAATTTGTTAAATTTACCTTTCAAATTTGGTTACTGTTTATTAGTAATTTTTAAATAGGTTTCATCAGCTTGTATCTTGGAAACGAGGCGTTTGTTGAATTATTTGACATTTATCTTATCAGTATGCAAAGACATACTAAATTTTTATGTCTGTGTGTTGCACCTGTATATATATATATATATGTATATATATACTCTTAACATATATATAACTATATATATATATATATATATATATATATATATATATATATATATATATACATATATATATAACTATACCTAAATATAGATTGAATTAAGTTTAAATAACTTTTAAACAAATATGTCTAAATATTACAATAATTCTGGTTATGTACAGAAAGCTATGTAAGTAATAATAAAAAAATTCAGTCATGAAGAAATTATTTTGGTCGCCATTTTTTTCAATTTTAATTTTATTTTAGTTTTTATAACCTTTTTTCATATATCGTAAGTACAAAAGTTAATGACTATTGTAACCAATGTCAGGGATACAGGCAGCCTTTGGGTGGGGTGTGGGGTTCCGGAAAGAACTTTTGAAAAATTTCAAAGACTGCAAAGTGTGACGTGATCGCGCCTCTTAACCCATTTTTGGGCGAGATGCTCCCCTTAAGTTCCGTATGTACGAAATACTTGTTTATATACATTCAGAAATAAATGAACACAAATCTATAAAGATATAGATATGTTTACATTTGTTCACATATATTTATATATATATATGTTTATATATATATATCTACTATACTATATATATATATATATATAGCAGCTGAAATCTATGTGCTTTGCAAGTTACGAGATAACTGGCATCGTTGCGTGTATTTAGGTTCTACATACAATTTGGCCGGCCTTTTTTGTTGTTGGACGTCGGAGGATACCTTAACGCCTTATACGCGCCATATATACGCCCTTCATATATATATTGTATATATATATGCTGCTTATATATATATATATATATATATATATATATATATATATCTCTTCTTCTAATAAAGATATATATATATATATATATATATATCAAACTTAGAAATCTCCGTAGATTCTTTTATTGAAGGTGAGGAAAGTAATTCGATGAAATCTCCCCATAACAATGGTTTCATGATTACAGAAAAGGCCGAGATTACCACAACCATTGGAGAATAAAAACGCTAAACATAACTTTCTCAAGAGATTTTAACCAAGAATTTTACCGATACACCTACAACTGAGTCAAGAATATCAAATACGAAGCTAAAAAAAAGATTAAAACTAATGAGAATGATATTGTAGCTGCAGATGCGAATTTTTTTTTTTTTTTTTGGGAATTGTAAAAAAAAAAATAGAAAAAAAATTACCTGGAATAAGGGCCGGAACATGTGCCAGATGGTGCTGGCATAAAAAAGCAGCTATGGTTATGAAATATTAGGTAGAGGAAACGTAATGATATTAATTAATTAAATGCAACTGGGAGTCTAGTAAAAGTTGTTAAAAAATATACTCTACTACACTGCAGTTGCTAGCAACGAAAATTTTCAATCAATATCTACAGCTTGTGAGTTGCTTCTAAACACATGATCAATAAAAAAACTTTTTTAATGAAATTGATAGAGCAACACTACTTTCGAATCAATTGTTTCTGCTATAAAAGTCTTAACAATGACAGTGTAACCTCTTACATAAATAAAGAATATAGTGAAGATGTTAATAAGGCACCAGCAAGAAGTGGTATAGTTGTGCATTTATGTACAGCTCATTTTATTAATCAAATCATGAAACGGTTAATTAAAAAAAACACTAATTTAAAACATATTAAAAATGATATTTTGTTCATTATCTATACTAATGATTTTGATGCACAAGAATATATGTATAAATCCTTAATTGCGTTATTAAATTACAAATGTAACTGTAGAAGGACCTATAACCAAATGGTCAACATTTGATTATATATATATATATATATATATATATATATATATATATATATTTTTATTCAATATATATATATATATATATATATATATATATACAGGAGTAATTCAAACTTCTGCATGAAGCTAAACTCGGAGGGCTGATAAAGCAAACGATAAGAAACATTTATTGTTAAATAACCTGTGTTGTATGACACTTCGTTTCCAAAGTTACGGATGATGCAAGATTACACTAGTTTATGTTGTGTCGCGTCGCATGTAGGTTACCGACATTAGGTTACTCAGTTTTAATGTGTTTGTGCGTGCATTTTTATGTGTGTACGCTTAACGCCCTTCGGAAACACGTGGCAATACCTTTTTACCTTGCCCAATTCATTGTTGATTCAGTACAGTGCAGGCATCGATTACGAATGGATCACCACACTCTTCCCGAGTTAACCGACATGATAATGTGTTACGGTGCAACGAACGGAAATGCGCACCTCATGTACCGGGAACGGTTTAAATACAGAAATCGCCCCACACCACACAATGTTTGCTCGCCTTCATCAGCGCCTTCGAGATAATGGGACCCTTCGTCTCCAGGAATTGCATTGGTTGCAAGCCGCCCGTGGCTGAGGACTCCTCCGTTTTGAAGAGGTGCTTGAAGGTCGCCAACCACCCAAATCGACAAGCACGCCACATTGCCCATGCCATGGAGTTCAAATCAGTCATTGTTCGGGTCTTGCAGAGCAAAACCTCCATGCATACCAACAGAAGTACAAGGACTTGGGCCAAACGACTTCGCACCGAGTGTGCGATTTGCCCGGTGGTTTCTGCAACGGAGCATCGATAATCCTCCTTTTCCTGCACATGTCTTGTTCACCGATGAGGCGTGCTTCACACGTGATGGCTACTTCAACACGCAATGTTCATCAGAGTTCACCAGGCGAAATTTACCGTAAACATCTGGTGTGGAATTCTTGGGGATTATCTGCTGGGACCTGTCATCATTTCACACCGTTTGGATGGACCTGCGTACCTGCAACTACTCCAGAACATGCTTCCGCAGCTCATGGACGACATACTCCTGCGACCTGTGGTTCCAACATGTGGCGCTCAAGCACTTCAGCCACCAATTACGGGCGCACTGAACACAGAGTCTACATGACAAATAGATAGGGAGAGGGGGACCTGTTGCATGGAGCCTACAAAGATCGCCTGATCCCGCCCCTACATTTTCTTTGGGAGGCATGTGAAGAGTGTTGTGTACATTAGCCCAGTCAACACAACAAGAGAGAACTGATTCAGCGAATATTCTGGGTTTGATCAAATCAGACACAGTGAGAGCATGTTCGGTAGAGTCCTACAGGCAATGACACGGCGATGTAACGAATGTAATCAGGTACAGGGTAGACACTGAACAATTCCTACAATTTTCCCCAAAATGATTTCATAACAAGCTACCATTGTTTGATTTACAATCTCGCGTCAAAACACATACGTTGTTTAACAAAATATCCTTATTGTTACCTCTATCAACCTTCGGAGTACACAGATGTACGCACGCACACATACATAACATAAGAATACCCAAAATCTCCGTTTACGAAGTAACGATGCGAAAAACATCATCACGTGATTTACCTTACATCATCCGTAACTTTGAAACGAAGCGTCATACAACATAGTTTATTTAACAATAAATGTTCCTCATCGTTTGCTCCATCAGCCCTCCGAGTTTGTCCAGAATTTTGAATCACCCTGTATATTATATATATATATATATATATATATATATATATATATATATATATATATATATATATATATATATATATAAATATATTTGTTTAATATATTTAAGTTAATGTATATATAGAGATATTTGTATCACCCTATATATATATATATATATATATATATATATATATATATAAACCTGCGTTAGTTTTAATATTCGATAAACTATTTATTGAATGGGAAATGCTGTAAATATTCCACCGAGAAGGGTCTGCCCAGAACTATGGCAATATTCAAACTATATTTAATGTTCACCCTTATTATTAACCAAATTTTAACTTTCTGCCGTCAATTACACATCATCTTAACGGATGTTCTTAAAGCTAAATCAACTTTATATTAAATTCACACTATTATAGGCATAATTTATTCCACTTAAAGATAATATACGATAAGGACAATAGTATGATTTATTATTACGCAGTAAATATGTGAAGTTATCGATCCGAAGTAAATCAATCAAGTGAAGAGAAAAGAATGTATCCAACCAATCCATAATCATTCCAGAATATTCTATAGAAATTGCGTTCCAATATTTTTATTTAAAAATTTGAAGACTGAAATTTTAAATTCTAGGACTAATAAATAATCTTGGCCGTGTTCGTATTAATCGAATTCGGCACAGGATCCAAGATGGCGGTGTATGAGGATCTAAGATGGCGGTATATGATAGGGCTCTTACAAAAGGCTTATTACTTCTACCACTGCCTATTGGCAGTCATCTGCTTAAATTTTATCAACAAAAAATACAATGTCTTTTAACAAATTTGTATAATATGATTGGTCTTTAAAAACGATGTCTATGAATAAATACTCCGAGTTACTAAATAGACCAGTTATGTCACATTTCAACTGCGAAATGAGACTCATGAAGGCTGACGGCGTTTTGTTGCCACTAATAGTTTGATTTCACACGTCGTACGCCTGGCAAGAATCTTTGTCAAAATTTAGCTCACCTTTGCTTTTTATTTGAACTTTGAAGGCATAAATTATTATTTTTAAATGTCATTATTATTATTATTATTATTATTATTATTATTATTATTATTATTATTATTAATAATAATAATAATAATAATAATAATAATAATAATAATAATAATAATAATAATAATAATAATAATAATAATAATAATGGCCCTTATGCCGATTTCAACGAAAATTAACTTTCCGATTTTCATGAAACTTACATGAAATGTTTAATATGAACTTAAATGAAAGAAAAAAAATATCAGAACATGAGACTGAAACAAGTTACGAAGTCTTCCAATTTAATATTTAAAGCATTCAAAACAACTTATTCCCACATGCTTCTTTATTTAAACTTTGTTTAAGGCTTATCATGTTGATGCACTATATAAAATTAATTTACCATTACTCACTAGTTTGGTTGTTCCAAGGGCGGAGGACCCATAGAAAAATGTTCGTGTGCCATGCATTTGTATCGGGTGTCGATGGGTTTTATTAACTTTGTTCTAATTAAAAACACATGAAAAAAAAGTATTTTGAATGTCGCAATTTGACGGATTTTTAAAATAAGGTTCTTCATCCTTCAACTCATTTCAAATCTGCTCCCTCTTTTACTTCTAGAATTGTCTGTCTTAGTCTTTCCGATTCTATTCTCGCTGATCTGGATAGAATTTAACCTATTGGCATTTGTTTAGGATATTCACAAGCCTTAGGTTGCGGTGTAGGTTGTTCATGTTGCGTGAACATGTTTAATATATTGGTTTGACTGGAGCAGTCTCGATAGGCGTGGCTACAGTCTCTATTATGTTCTGACCTTACTATGGCTGCAGCCTGTTCGCAACTACTGCGATATAGGCTGTATGTATCGGCGTTTCCGAAAATCTATCCCTAACATATATATATATATATATATATATATATATATATATATATATATATATATATATATATATATATATATATATATATATATATATATATATATATATATATATATATATATATATATGGTGTTGATCCAGCTTCTATGACATGGGAATTTTAACTTAATCAGGAAAAGCAATACCAGAACCCTCCACATGAAAATCTTTAATCAAAATAACACAACGTTTCGGAAACTCAAACTATTTTCATCATCCAGGTGAAGAACTATAAATATAACGTATTAACAAATATCAGAATCAAAAACAGTCATAAACAATAAATAATAGAAATTTTAAAAATTACAAATTTGGACATATTTGAAACAATCAAATAAAATTAACTCGTACCATTTGCAAAAACTGGACTAAATTTAGAAATATAAGACGTCGCCTCCAAATCTCAAATGCGGCATCTAAAAAAATAGAACAATAAATATAAATTTTAACTTAGTATTGGTATTTAAGGGTAACAAATGACAGGACCCACAAGTACATAAGCAACAACTTACCAGATGTAAACTGGTTATTTCGTATATAACATTCAGGATAAACTAAGAACAACATATCACTTCTAAAACGTGAAGTCAAAACAATTGCAGTTTAAAAGAACCAGAATCACTATTTAAGGAGGGTTTAGTGTTATAGATGAATAATGTTTCCAAAATATGCAAGTTGGTTGGTGAATTACTTTGGGCCAGTATGCTGAAGTTATTATAATTAAAGGTGTGGTCTAATGTGTGGGAATGATCCCTGATGGATGAATGGGCTTTTGAATTCAACCAAGTTTTGGTACGTGTTGAGATACCCCTGTGTTCTTCGATCCTCACATAAAATTAGCGCAAAGTGCTACCAATATAGATAGCATCACAGCTGTCACAAGAAAATTTATAAATTATTGAGGAACGAAGAGACACAGGGGTACGGTCTTTATGGTTGCAAAATGAGGAAATTTTACATGAAGCAGAGAAAACTAAATTAATATTCAACTGGGGAAAAAGTCTCGTAGAAGGGAAGTTAGCTCTTTTCGTTGTTTTGTGAAAATATGTTCATAAAAAGGTAGTTTAATATACAACTCACATCTAGGTACTGTGTAAGTCACGGGACTAGATGTGTAACACGAATTGAGAAAATCATTTATATACTTATAAACTAATTTAATAGGAAAATAAATACTTTTAAAGAAATCCACCAGAAAATCAAATTCTATATGCATAAGTTGGAACGTGGAACTAAGATGATAGCCCCTGTATAATAAAGTTTTAATGCTATTGCATTTATACCGGAGAGGTATGTGGCTAAAAAAATTTAATCCTAGACCTGAAAAAGTCTTCTTTCTTTAAAAAATCCAATCCTGTCTTTACCGTGGGTGTATACATTTTTTTTTTTAGTTTCACCCATGAAATTGCTCGCTGAATTCAAAATTATTATTTATTTCTCTGTAGCGGTTATAGTTTTTTTTAGTGCATGCAAGTTTGTTTCTGGAGTCTAGCTATATTAAATTTACAACGGCAGTTTTTCAAAATGTCTTTTAAGGGAATCTTTCCTGGAAAATCTTTGGCCACACTCGGTACATTGAAAGGGGTTTTCACCCGAATAAATTCGAAGGTGTCTTGTAAAATTACCGATATAATTAAAATATCACACGAATAGGGTTTTTTAACCCGAATGAGATTACAATTCTATAAATTCACCTAAGACAAGTTGGACACGAATATGGTTTTTCACCATGTGTGTTCGAACATTATTTTCTAAATGCCGATTTGTCTTAAAACCCTTATAACATACAGAACACTTAAATGGTCTTTTATTCACACAGGATCTTTGTCTATCCACTCGATATTAGTATAATTGCATTCACTTTCACTCGCGATTTCAATGTTGAAACATTAATAATAATTTATTATAAGTTATTTTCATTACCATTATTAATATTATCTTCATTATCATCATTCTTACTATTACCATTGCAGATAATACCATTATTATTATTATTATTATTATTATTATTATTATTATTATTATTATTATTATATTTTGACATCGACTCCCACGAACTTTTTAACTTCTTAAGAATTTCTTCCTGCAAAGGTTTTATTTCATGCAAAGTTTTCCCATTTGGAATTGATTTTCCTCTTGATGTTTGAACTGTTGTTAAACTTTTGATATGCCTACCACTAATTTTAATGTAATTTTTCCTTTCGCTAAAGGCGCTTTCCGGAGCATAGTCCAAGTCTTCCAGGTATTTATTCTTTATTGTGTGCGTGTTAATCCTCTCTGTCATTAATATTCTTCCAATCTTCAAATGTATTCTCACCTGAGACAGGTAATCCATCCATCATATTCATACATTTTAAAGCTAATTATCATCCAGGCAACTGTCTTTGTAAGTGAAAGATGAAGTTTAAAAAACGTATATATATATATATATATATATATATATATATATATATATATATATATATATATATATATATATATATATATATCCTTTTATTTGAAAATTATATTAATTTTAATTTATACCAAAGTATTTTCAAAAGTATATGTATAAATTAAATTTATATATTTCCTTAATTATTGCTGTTAATTTTGACTTATATGAAAAAGCATTTTAGATTTTTGAATAATTTTTTATTTTATCACGAAAGTTTTTAAATGTGGGTAAATTTTGACGAGTTTCTTAGTTCCTAAAAGGGATAAAATAAGAAATTATTGAAAAATAGCTTTAAATTATATGAGTAAAAAAAAAAAAGTTAATCTTCACTTGAATAAAGGCACCCGTTCATGAAGATAATCTTCTCTTAAAGTTTTCTAGGTTTGTTTGCATGTCCTGTGAAGATAGGTTTCTTCCTATAGGGGGTTTTCTAGGTTTGGTAGCTCGTTATGTGAAAATCACTCATTAGAAGTTTACTTGTAGGCTCTGTAAAGATGGTCTTCCCTTTAAAGGAGTTTTGTTTGCAGATGCTGCGAATATAGTCTTCATTTAAAATACAGGTTTACTATATCCAAAGAGGAGTTACTAACCAAACTTATCCTTCAAATTGATTATATTGATTGGTGAGACTTATAGGTTTTAATTAATTTTGAATTAAAGTTTACTTTAATATATGACATTTGGTAAAAAAATAACACCTCCTATGATGAAACTTATAATTCGTCATTGGTACAAACATTCATTTTTTAAATCTCAAATTAGAAAGCATGTTTAACACCAAACACATTTGACAGAAAATGTAAGACGGTACAATACAACAAGTTCTGTAAGAAAAGGAATAAACACGTATGAATTCAGCAAACTTGATAATGGGTCACAGATTGAATGACACTTTATATCAATCCTAAAATGGAGTATGTCTTTTTACATACGGGCTGGAATTTAATCGAAACCTCATTATTCTTAATTAAGAGTAATTGATAAAAAACAAGAAAAATCTTAATCACAAGTTACTAATATTATTGAAGATCCTATTGATCTGATTCCTACCTTTTACAGATATTATGATTTTAAACGGATTCATCGTGAAATCACATTAGCTTATGCAACGGATTCATCATGAAGTCACATTAGCTCGTGTTGTGTGTAGTCTTAAAATATAGAACGGGTATTTTATTAAAAAAAATTAGAAATCTTTAGTTGTAGCTAAATTAATTAGTTTAGAGCCTAAATATCCAGAAATTACATTGGTTGGAACAAGTATTAATTACATTTCTACTTTAATTTATAACTAAATAATTTAAAATAAAAAACATCTAAAAAAATTTAGAATTATCCATCAAAATGAAACACTATGCTAAATTACAATGGGTATTCAAACACATTTGGTCCTCTACTAAAGATGCAGTAGAGATGTTTCATCGGAAATTGCGGCACAAATTAAGAAAACAATAATTACAAATTATTACATGAAGCACAAATCCTAACCGAGTTAAAGAAAATAAATTAAAATCATACTATTTTTAAAAGATGTCGGATATAAAACTTGCCAGTCCGTGCCTTAAATGAAAGCAGTCAAACTTAAGCCATGGTTATCGTACAATATTATCGTACAAGTGTATCCTAGAAAAGTAAGAGAAGGGACACCAAAAACACTCTGACGGTCGATGAAGTAAAGGCTTTCATCCAACAACCTGGCAAAGACGGCACGTAAATGTTGCTCATGCTAGGCAGGAGAAGAGGAAGCTATGAGGAGGTCATCCAGATAGGAGAAGGCGAAGGGGAGACCTCTAAGGACGTTATCAATGAACCTCTGGAAGGTCTGAGCTGCGCTCCACAAGCCAAACGGCATCTTGGTATACTCAAAGAGGCCAAAAGGGGTGATGATGGCCGTCTTCGGTATGCCCTCTTCTGCGACCGGGATCTGGTGGTAGGCTCTCAATATAGTTTTCTAGCACGTTTAGAGTAAATGGGACAGGTACGGAAGTGAAAAGGGAGGTGACGTCAAAGCTAAGAAATTGGTGTGTGGGAGGATTAAGTGTATGAATACGTTGCATAAAATATTCTGTATTGATGAGATGGGAAGGTGAAATTTTGCCGATTAGTGGTTTTAACTGAGAAGATAGCCAGGAAGAAAGTTTATAAGTAGTGCAATTAGTATTAGAAATGATACTTACTTACTAGAAAACTATATTCAAGAACATAATATCACTTTAAATTATCCTTTCTCCATTCTTGAGCAACTTATTTCTCACACCCTTGATCACAGCTTTACTTTTTAAAACAAAACTTATGCCTCTCAATGGGTTCTCCTTTATCTCCCACTTTAAACAATATTTTTATGGAACTCATTGAACACCACTACATTATTCCTCACCCTATCACACTTCCAAATGGCATCAATATAAGCTTCGTTATGTGGACGACGTGTTCTGCGCACTTCAAGGACATCAATATAAATTTCATTTTACAACATATCAATAACATTCATCCCTCTATCTCCTACACACATGAATTACCTGTTAACTATTCTCTACCTTTTCTAGATACTTTAATTTCATGGAAAAACTCTCCACATCTATCCTTTTCTGTCAACAGAATACCGACTTCTTCCTCCTCTTATATACATTGGTTTTCGACACATACATATAAACAAAATTAGCTACACTAACTGCCCTCTATCTTAGAGACCTTCGAGTTTGCTCTCCTCCTAATCTCTCAACAGAAACACAATTTCTTTATTCTACTTTCATCAAACTAAAATATCCTCCATATGTCATTAATTCAGCATTTCGCAAAGCCAAACAAAAATTCTATAATAGTAACTCTCCCATTCCTCACACCACTTTTTCTCATCTTCCCATTCCTTATAAGTTAAATCATCAATTAAAAGAACATCTTCCCAAAAATATTCGGAACCAAAGAGTAGATTGATATAAATAGATAAAGCTAAATAGGTAAAAGTAGATAAATACAGCGGCCGGTGAACAATCAAATTTGTAACCAATATCACTTCAATCATATTATATCAGTCGTATCCGGTAGAGCATCAATTTTATCATATGTCTGTCATCAACAACCCAATATTAACATAAATCATTTTTTTTTTGCTTCTCGCAGGGTGAAAATCTTTTCAATCAGCTGGAACACCGTTTATCTAACAAAATGCAAAAATGTTTGGATAAAGCTCAAGATTATAACAAACAAATTGACGAAAGCTTGGAAAGTGCTCGAAAGAAGATCGAAAAAATAAATGAACTCCGAAGTATACAGATCCTGCTTCCAAACAATATACAATGTGCGGGTGCTATTATTATTAATATTATTATTATTATTTTATTATTATTATTATTATTATTTTTATTTTGTTATATACAATGCAGAGGATTATTTTTAAAACTGGGATAAAAAGCTGTTCTTACTCTGTCACGCTGGGCTTGGGAACGGGGATCATAGGGTGTTCGTTTTTTTTTTCCTAAGCGGGCGCAACTGTGCATCATCCTTCCTCGTTACTAAGGTCTTGCGCATTTTACTGGGGGCCGTTGGGTGTGCTGATCGAGCTGAGTTCTCGTGGATTATGCTCCTGATGCTGATGTTCATGTTGCTGCTGTTTCTACTACTGTTCGTAGGAACTTGGGATATGTAAGGCTTTTTGGCAATGACATGGTGGAGAAAGTTGGGGGAAGTCGAGATACAACGATGCAATGTGGTGATGGCGAGTATCGACGGTCGTCAGAAGAGTTCGCAAACATAAATGCGGTGCCGGATGGCGACTTGACATCTCGTTTCACTTCATCCGTTGGTTTCACCGTATCGGTTGCCCCCGAGGAGTATCCGAAATCGTTCGCCTATAAGTCTTCCGTGGTACGATCAACTGTCTCGTTCATAGTGTCCCCTCGCTCTCGGGAGCGGCGACCAAAAGGGTTCTCCATTGCGCTACTTACTTTCTGTTAAGAAATTGGGTTAAGTCCCGACGGTACTAACAGAGCCAAAGGAAACTAGCGGGACTAGGTTTCCTCGCCGTCTTTGCCTGAGCGTCATGTCACGGTGAGGGTCGGGTTGCGTATCTCGGGATTTCGTTTTATCCGAAGTTTCGAGCAAAAGCTGCTATTCAAAGTTTTTTTTTTTTGCTTCCTTTCCGGTTTTAAATGAGGTCGGGGTTGTCTGCTGTCGCAACTTGGACGTAGATTGGCATGGAAGCTTTAGTGGAAGATGGCTCGTCCTTTTTAGCTGGTCAGGGGATCTGTATCTGTTTCGGAGTTCTTACTTGTCTTCTTCGTCGTCGACCTTGTCTTCGGTGTCGGGCCTGTAACGCATCCGGCTACTAACACGCCGTCTGGAGGCTGTCTAGGGGCCTTGAGTGGCAAACGAGTCATTTTTGGCGACGGTGGAAGGCCGGGTGTCCGGTTTGTGACTCGGAGAGTTCGTGACAATGGCTTCTTGGAACTGTCAGCTCAGCGATAATACACTTCTGCAGTTATCTTTGCAACCTACTGGGTAATTTTTAATAATTGCGAATCGTCTTCGTCTTGGCAGTGCCAGGACTCAATCGGTGCATTCCCGGAGCGAGCCACATACGACTTTTTTCGTCAGCGGAAGCATCAGCTTTGGCTTCATCTAAAACGGAAAGGGTGGTTAAAAAAAACTCCGAACGGTAGCTGGAGTTGGTTTATGTCGCAAGCGCAGGCAGTAGTTGAATGAAAAGAGCATGAAAATTTGGCGTGAAGTGTGCTTGTTGAAAGTAAGGTTTTGTAAACCTGACTGGAAATTGAGCCTTCACGTTTGAAATTTTTTTGCTCTCTCTAGTCTCGATAACTCTGGCAAGGAAATTCGAGGTGTCAGAGAGGGGTGGGTGACGCCGCCTATATCCCACCCCCTGTTCCGATCTTGGTGATGTTCGCTTAACGCAGTGAAATTGAGAGTTTCAGAATGGGGCGAGTGACTCATATATATCTCGGTCTAAGCCACGACGCCGAATGAAAAGAGCAATAATGCTTTGGCGCAAAGTCTGCTTGTTGAAAGTAAGGATTGATCAACCTGACTGGAAATTGAGCCTTTGCGTTTGAGATCTAATTGCTCTGAGTAAGGAAGAATCAGTTTTGTTCATGAAATATGGGAGATGATGAATGAAAAGAGCAATGAAAGCTTTGGCGTTGGGGAGAGGAAAGCTGAAACTCATTTTCGATCGACTTGACTGAAAGCTGCACATCCCTGCGTTCCCCCCCTACGTTGGGGAGAGGAAAGCTAAAATTCATTTTTGATCGACTTGAGTAGAAGCTGAACCCCCCCGCGTTTCTGATTTCTTTGATCTTAGTAAGGATTCAGCGCTCCTTCGATGAACGATAATGATGCCAGTCAAAAAGACGAACTCTTTTTTTTGTACATTTTTTTGGGGGTGTGCAAAAAATATGCTTTCTACTGTGACGCTACTGACCTTGTCGTGGTATGGTGGCTTGGGCTTTCTCTGTTCTATAGAAGGTGACCAACAAGTAACAACGTTCGTTCGTCTATCTATCTCTTCATGGTGGCTTGGGCACCCATCATGGAAAACGTCCCCCCCTGTGTTCCCCGTCGGCTCGAGCCCCCTAAATTGCCGGTTTCTCCGAAACGACATATAATCTGAATCATAGAAACTAGCCATTTTCGATGATGCGTTCGTCTATCTATCTCTCCATGGTGGCTTGGGCACCCATCATGGACTTTTTACTTTCATAGCTGCATTCGTAGCTTTTTCATCTCGGAAAACGATGTCTCATCAGCTGTTGTTGTGGCTTTCTTGGTTCCTCAATTGCATCATTATCATATTGTATCCACACTTCGTTTCTTGTGTGGATGGCGGATGGGCGGATACTGGTTTTGCTTTTCTAAGCTCCTTTTCTGTCTTACGTAGAGGGTCTGGGGTGTTAAGATTCTCCCTTCGGCTGTACGACTTTGTGGCGTGCAGCTTGTTAGTTGTTAATTACTGGGAATAACTATGACTCTCCAGAGTGTTGCCTGTTGAAGTGTGTATCTGCTGTAACGGTGCTTAGCCCTAAAAGGGGTGTTGACGCATAAACCAAACCCACAGTTCTCACTCTTCAGGTTGTGCTCGGCGAGTCTTAGCTATTCGACAAGAGACCTCCAAGGAGTACAGCCGGGACCTGTCGCTGCTTGTGGAGCTGTCCTGTGGGATCCGTGCTGTCCATAGAACAGGACACTCGGCTTCCCGCAGACCAGTTCCAAAAGTCTCGGCTGAGCTAACCTCTTGTCACCCTTCCCTGACTGGCCTCAAGTGTGAGGATCTACCCTCGATATACATTTCAGTCTTTTAGGAAAGTTATTTGGTGACCTCAAGATGAGGCCGGACCAGTTAGGAGGCGGCGATGGCGCAGGCGGCTCTTGTTGGCTGCCCTGTCTGTCCCGCTCTCTTCCAGACCTTCCCGGGAATGCGCCTGCATATGCAGAAAGTACATTGTGAAGAATATGATGCCGACGTCCTTGCCAACGCAGTCAAAATCAAGATCCGCTGGACATCCGAGGAAGAACGGATGATGGCGAGAGAAGAAGTGAGGCTGGTTGCTAGAAGTGCGCTTAATGGAAGGCAGTGCGGCGATCTGGCGCTTCTTCAAAAGCGCCGCTGGTGGATAGGGCTGATATCTCCGTGCATGTCTTTGGGGCTGGTGTGCTTTTCGAACCCACTCGCGTCGTAAGAACTCTGGCGAGGGCTGCGAGACGGCTAGGTCTCGAGCTTGGGTTCCATAAGTGTGCATCGGTTGGACTCAGTTGGCTGGGTAAGTCCAAGAAGTTCATCCACGACCTAACTCCATTCGAGGTGGAGGTCGAGGGCTCTGAACTACCGGTTGTGAACTCAACAGGTTATTTACAAATACCTAGGAGTTAAGATCTCTTCTTCTGGCGTGGCAAAATGGTCTTTAGGGGATTTGAGGGACAAGCTGAGGAAACTTTCCTCGGCTTACCTCAAACCGCAACAGAAGTTGTTTCTCCTGAAACACTATCTGATACCCAAATACACTTATCGTCTTAGGCACGAGCGTCTTACCATCAAGACGCTGCGTGAAGCGGATAGAATGGTTCGGGCTGAGCTGAGGAAGTTCATGAAACTGCCCTCGGATACCCCGGTTCCCATGTTTAGTCAACCTCCCCATCAGGGTGGACTTGGGATTCCGGAGTTTGAACGGTGTAAATACGAGGGGGTGGAGATCATAGAATAGGGCAGTGGAGTAGTGTTACTCCGCACATTTGGTGCTGATAGAGGTGATGGAAGGCGGAAAACTTTAACGAAATCCACCCTTAGTGGTTACCACGCTCGACCTCTCAGATGCGCGTATTGTAGGGGTTACCAGTTAGAGCGTGGTATCTAAATAAAAAAAAAAAAAGATCCTACATTGGGAAGCGCTGTGCGCAGTTTGGTTCCAACAGGACATATTGTTAATGGAGCTAACAATATCGTTAACGATCGAGGCTTGCCCCTTCAAGAATCTAGCATCCACCCTTGGATATACATAGGAGCAAAAAATATGGCAGCTCGCGGTCCTATAGGTGCAGTAGTTTCCACAGACTCTGAAGCCTGGACTTTTACTGCCCATTTTGTTTAAACAATGTAGCCCAAGTATACTTTGCCAACATAGCGGACGGCAGAGCAGCTGCTGCGGGCGCAGCTTTGGGCAATGTGGTGTTGGTGGATGGTCGAGGAGTTGCTGAAAACATGCCCGTGATTACTGGTGCGGCTTCCCCTGCAGTTGCGGCTGGAGGAGGCATGCCATTCTGGAGTAGTGGACATTAAAGTTCCGGTCCAAAATGCAGAGTGGTATGATGAGGGGAACAGCTTGGTGCTGGAGCAGGCAACGGTTTTTTTGTGGCCCCACCCTTTGCTTCCAGAAAATATACCTGTGGTTTGGGCAGGGGACCGGGCTATCTTGAACCACAATTGGGAAGGTATCTTCCCTTACATGACAAATTCAACATCTGGAACTCCCATGAGATTTTATCTTTGCTGATTTAAAATCTAAACAAAAAGCACCCTGAACTATTTTCAAAATTACATCTGAAATAAACTTTACTGTTGTTAGCCTACAAGGTATTTATGCCAACAAGATAGTAGCTGTAATATATATCTAGTAACACCTGATTAATGAATATACTCATTATGTCTATCAAAATTAAAATTCATATATGGACTATCAAGTTGAGGAAGGGGAGGAGGAAATTGAGAAAAAGAGTAAAGGAAAAGTAAATTAAATTATAACAAAAATTAGAATATTCCCCACAAAAGACAGCATTGAACAATTTCAATAATGTACTCTATTGGATCAAAGTGGAAATATCTTGCGCGTGAGTGATTATCATAAGACAGAGAGATTAAGTTTTGAGCTCAATTCCTTCTTGCAGTAAACTAATAAGTAGTATCATACTAAAAATATTAATAGACGTTATTCTGATGATTTTAAAATATTGCTGTACTTTAAAATATTCTAAAAATAAATGAACAAAAAGTAAAATGGAACAGGTATTGTATTTCAAGGTGGATTTTTTAATAGTGCGATAACACTAAATGTCTGGTATAATAATAATAGTAGGAAGTATATATATAAATTGTAATTTGTAAGTATACATACATTGTAGTTATATCTATGTCAATTATATAAACTGAGATGTTTCATATATTGAAATAAGAAAACGCAAATTCTGAGTGAGGCCTATATGACTAAAATTCGCATTAAACATAGCATGAATAGAAATTAATGTTAAAACTTAAAATACATCCATATGATAAAAGCTTTGTCATAATCAGAAACTATTATAGACTTATAATATCCAATATATTAGAAGTCCTAGTGATGTTTTAAACTGTGGCCATATGAGACCAGATAAAGAATGAATTTTATCGCAATGTACAGGAATAAAAATGAAAATGTTCGATATTGTATTACAGAATTACCGAGCTTCTTCCTATAATGTTGAAACCTGTAATATTTAGCTCGGAAAGTGATCCTGTATTGACTAATTTAAAGAGATTTTATAGCCGCTTAATGTTTTTTTATTGCATTTTGACAATCAGCTCAATATATCGTAAGGAAAAATAATTGCTGATTAAATTCATCTTATTTTAAAATCTTTTTTCTATTTACCACTTTCAAAATAAACATTTACAAATTAATTTTTCCTTGAACATAGCACATAATAACGTAATAGTGTGGAGAGATAGTTTGTTTATTGTTTGGTCGCTTGACTTTAAGGTGATATTAATATTTTGTAAAAGATATTAACAGCCTATATCCATTTATGTTTGCTCCTTTAAATACCTCTCTTTTGTCTGCTAAAATCAAGTAAGACTGAGTAAAACTTGAGAAAACAGTATGGAAATGAAAATGTCTTTTTTTCTATGCAGGATTGTTAAATGTGGCTTATTACATCTTTCAACATTTTTTCTGGTCTCATAATACATATTTGAAATAAAGTTCACACAGTAACTGGTAACTAAAAGGAATAAATTTTGATCAATGGAGAGCACAATGTATAGATAAAGTGACGGATAGAATATAAGTTGTCCTTTGGTCAAGATGGATATTCTTTGTTATTTCATCTTGGCTTTGATTTTCTAAATTTTTGCTATATTTATTGAAACTTTGGTCGAGTGTGTTCCTATTTTCAAGAATGTTTCAAGAATCTTCGGTAAACTTATTTCTTTAAAATTTATTTACTACTTATCTAAATACTATCTTTATGCTTTAAGTCCAGGAACCATTATCGAAGGCCCCAGCCTTCCCTCAGTGAAGTTCTCACCACAGGAAATGAAGGAAAAAGTCATCCTTAGTTAGAATAGAGATTTCTGAGCATTTTAATATTAGTGTATTTTAATTTGTTAATAATAATTTTAGTATTTTAAGATTCTGAAATCCATGTTCTTTTGGTATTGATAGTGACTTACGGCTTTTTCATATTTTGATAATGTGTATTGTGTGTCAGCTTTGGTTTTGGTCCAACAATGCGGCTAAAAAAGGTATCTTCCTCCGCCGAAAATCATATGTTCTGTGTTAGATACTTCGGGGCCATTGAGGTTCATCATGCTCTCTTTTTCCAAACCAAGCCAAACTATATAGTGAATAGTATCTAAAACAGAATTTAAGCCATTTATATATAATATGGGTTTCAACTCATGACATCATCATTTACTTAAATCAACAACGAATAATATATAATTATAATTGTACCATATACGATTTCACAAACTGGCTGTTTAGATCAAGTAGAGTTTAATAATTGTTTTTATACTCTCTCGCCTATAAATAAATAATATAAAGATCGAGGAATAACCTAGAAAGACATTCCACAAATATCAGATATTCCAAATAATAGGAGTAAAAGTAATTAAGTATTATATATATATATAAGTTTTGTTAATGCATTATATTGATAGAAAGGTATCTCGCTTATTTTAGGTAATATTAATCTTTGCCTACGGTAATAAAGACAAGCATCATCACTATCTTCATCTTATATTTTCATTCGCAGTTCCTACTCTATAACTTTTTCCAATATGATTATTAATATATGGAGACCAATATATTTTGTTTCATTTTCTTACCCAAATAACATGCGTTAATTAGTCCTCCTACACGAGTGGGATAGGATCAATATAGGAGAATGCCCGTGAGATATAAGATACAAACTTTTAATAAAATTTTTTATGCTCATTTATAATCGTACATCTAGAATCTAATAACATCACTTTAGTAATATTCTTGTAAATTATACTTGACCAAGAGAAATGCTTTGAATATGGAGAATTATGTAATCAATGCTATACTGTAGTTAACGCATCCCTTTTACCTTCTGTGATACATGTAAAAATGTTGAGAGAGAGAGAAAAGATTAATATTTCATATCAGCTTCACCTTCTAATTACGTATAAGTAAATTTGAGAGAGAGCGAGCGCGCGCAACGAATTAGGAATTTACAAATACGTCTCGGACAATGACATGTTCCCAGACAATACCTCTTCAGGTCTCTATACGAATATATAACGTTTAGGAAGAAGGATTACTTAATAAGTATCAACAGATTCAATGAGATAGACCTTCTAATATGTTATGATATCAGGAAGAAAATTTTGCTAAAACTAAGTAATATATCTCTAACGAGGAAATTCTGACATAATATTTGTTTATGTCTAACTAGAGCTATCTAATTATTTTGTTTTCTAGAGAAATATATTACACATTTTTTTTATTCTTCTCTTTATTTTAAGAAAGTATTGCCTACATTACGCGTGGTGCCGAGAAAAATTGGTACTTTCATCTCGAGCATTGAGGATAGCTGTCTTGGTAAGTCAGAATATTATATATTAGAGTTTAGAGGACTTAAATGAGAGTTCTAAGGTTTTTTTACAATAATCGAGACTAACGTGTGATTAGTACAAGATCTATAACATTATCGACTAGTAATCACTGGCATTTTGTAGTTGCCAGTATTAATCTAGTTCATAAATAGTTTTATAAAAAATGGATTTTAGGATATTAGGCTCGCTTCATGTCAGTGGAATAATTTTATGGTAAATTATTTGACTTTTCATATTCAATTGCAGAGACAAACAATGAATCCTCATTGTAGCTTATTTAATGGAGAGAATCTTTTTATTGAAGATAGTAATAATAACAATACTTTTACTAGAATTATATTACTTATAACCTAGACTAGTATCTTTAGTTGGCTTAATTAATCCGGCTGTGGCTCATAACTTTGAAATTCATAATATTTGAAAATGTTCATTACTTTTAAAATCATAATATGGCTATATTTAATTTTAAATGAGTAAAGAACCCATAATGCTTTATTGTATTATTATTTATTCTAACACCCATCTTACAGATTACCATGTTTATTAAATATTATTCAACTTACAAAGTAATTTTTATGAGCAAAGATATTACCGATCACGATTTATAGTCGTATGTATTTGAATATACGATTTGCAGGAGTATGATTGGGAATTTTCTGACAAACAAATACTTAAATCTAAATTATTTTAATGAAAGAATTAAAATATTTGCCTTTTAATACTGTTTAATTTATAAGGTGTTGTTAGTTGTAAATGCGGCCCATACTGGTTTAACTTTTTATAATTTCATAACTTTTGTTCGATCAAAAATATTTTCTGTATTATTTTTTGCTTCAGTGCATTGAGCCTTTTGTCTATTGTTATACATAAACTGGCGCAGTGTTCTCCATAGTTTTTAATTGTTCATAGTATAACCAATCTGAATATACTGAATATCCCTTCATGAGTCTTCCTTTTTTACTTGGCTTTCGGATAGATACATTTATAAAGCTTCATACCCTGTTTATAATTCCATATTGCTTCAATATGATGTTGTGTCTTTTGGTTTGTTTAGAGTTTGCCGAGTACCAAAACAATATGGATTTTAAAAACTTAGTAAATTTGATGTGTTTAATCAAACAAGTGGAAATCTAATATAGGTTGAAATTTAGTCGATTATATTCACAAAAGTATTATTTCAAATTAAATTATAATATTCCATAGTTTTTGTGATGTCACTATTTTATTTACTATAATGTCACATATTTACAAATCCAACATATAATCAGACAAAGAAATACTTCTTTCGCATGTCCTATTGTTTTGCAATCTTAATTTCATTCTTTTTAAATTTTTGGTGTTATCGTTTAACTGCTAATATTTGACTGCACTTTATTATAATATACTTCCATTACTTAGGACCCTATTTTAGCAAGGATTATAACAATCAATGAGTTTTATCTTATTCTTAACTGGTATCTAAAAAAAATCTGTGTTTAAGAAAATATACTATCCCTAGAAGAAATACAGTTAATAATTTAAAGTATATATTCTACTTCGTAACAATATATGTTACGTTCTGATCTCAATGAAAACATTCATTAATTTATGGACCATATAGCTTAAAACGCATCAGAGATCATTATTGCATATGTCCAGTTTAGAAAGTTGATGCAGCAACATGTCAACAATTACAAAACCAAAATGAATGAAAACATACCTATATACCCAAAATCACCATATAAAGTGTAAGTTGTAAATTCCATAACACTTTTCAATACTTTTAGACATACTTACGCAGCATATCGGCTCAAAAAGATAAAGGTACCGGCAGAGTCAGAAGGTAATCCAACGCCCAGCTTTTTACGCCCATGATAGTCAAATTGGTAATTTTAAAATTAAAATAAGTTATTACCTTACAGGCAGATATAATTCACTCCTAAAAAATTGCCAAAAAGACATATCAGAAAAGAGAAAAATATACTGCATTCATAGCAGATATAGAGAAAGATGTTTTATTCCAAAACAAGGTTACACTTTGAATAAGATAAAGATATATCAGCGCTTACTATGGGTATCAGATGTTTAATTGTGTAATTTAGATCAAAATCCTACCAGAAAGTAATCATCCATGAGTAATTTAAAGTCCAAAATATTTAGGAAGTGTGAGCTCAAAATAGTCAATTGCAAAACTTATCGTCTTGTAGCTAAACTACAAATGTAAATTGAAGCAGAAAAAATATCAGGTAAAATTTAGCCAAAGATTTCCATACTAGAGATAATTTCTATGTTATGATGATTGTTTTAAAAGTCTGTGAAAATCAGAAAAAATGAGGCTATAGCAGTTTATTAAAGAAGTTAAAGAAAAAATTATATTTCAAAAATTATGTGGTTTTAATCTGCATCAAGTGGCTAGAGCTTCAAAGAAATTTAAGAAAATATTGCTAAAAACATTCAATTTTTAAAGAATTTTAAAGAAATAACTTTGAACTTGGTGGTTTTGAATGCTAATTTTAAGAAACTTAAGTTTGGGACCTTCAGAAAAAGCACAAGTATTTTTATTGTGATAACTTTATAATTATTCTGATGAAAAATATACATAGACATCGCGCAATTTGATAATTAAACATTTTTGAGATTGGAATAACAGAAATGTAACTAAAATACATTTTAGAAGAATAGTCTTTAATTTATTACTGCTCACTAAGAATTAAATGTTCGTCGGGCCAATATTAATTCCGCAAGTGGAATATTCACTCATATGCAGATGATAAAATTGGCAACTGGAGTATGATCACTGTCCTTCGTTTGACTCAGGATTTTTTCTTTAATTTGTTAATATAAACCCTCAAAGTCTTCCATTATATCATATTATTTAACGTGTGGTACCAACGGAAACGTCATTAAAGAGCATTTTTTTAGGTGAAGGCTAAATCTAATCTCAAGTTTAAGTTATTCCACACTTTCCTTTAAAAAATCTTTACTCTAAGTGCTTGTCTTATCAAATAACTTAATTTTTTCTTTAAAATTTTTTCCTTTTGAATTTTAACTATGCTAATTGATCGCTCTCTTAAAGACAATTATTTTAAAATTTCTTTTTAACTTTCTTTATAAACATCCTTCTTTGCACAATCTAACCCAATCGATTTTCACAGACTTTAAACAATTACTCAAACATAGAAATTTCTAAATGCTTATTATATCTTTTGCTAAAATTATCTGAAATTTTTTTCTGCTTCAATTTAGCACAAGAGGCTATAATCTTCTCTAGTGATGATGAAGGGAGCTTCAACACTTTCCAATATGACATGCAACCTTTTTACTCTTCTTATTATTTGTGACATGTAAATTACTTAATCCCTGAACCATTAGGAAAGCGTCTGATTAATCTTTTTATCTTTAATGCAAGTACCCTGGATAATTTGAATAAACATCTTTCTCATTATTCTACGATGAAAAGCATATTCTCTTTTCATTGAACTTAACAGGATTGCCTGTAACGGTTGGAAATATAGTCCTGGGCCTGTAAGTAAACTATTATTTAAAAGAATTACCATTGTATGGTAAAGCTTCCATTGAATACTACTCTCATTTTTTCTTTGTGGATGAATTTTTACACATGATGTGTTAGATAGAATCGTTCATTGTTTAATAGTTCATGTTTCCCCAACTTTTTTCTTGCAAAATTAAGTTTATCCCTCTTCATTTTATATGTTATTTAACTAATAATTGTACAAAATATTCCCTTATCTATCAAAAATTATACTTTTTAAGGAGTAACAGTCTTGACTAAAGCTTGATTTTTTTGTATTATTAGGCAAATGCCTGATTTTCTTTTTTTAATGTAAAATCCAATTTGAAAATTTTACCTATATATTGTCTTTGGTTAATGTATTTTGCAAACCCTTATTTTTTGGCCCACTTTTTTGATCTTCAACACTGTCCCAGACTTGTTCAGGATTCTTTTACAGAATGACATCTCTTAAGGTCAAGCTTTATCAAAGAATATTACTTTCTTCTTCTTGATAGTTGTTGTTGTTTATGCATCTTTATGAACTTCAATGAATAGTCTGGTAAATATCCAATTTGGGTTGTTCGAACGGCTTGTAAATTGGCACCTATTGTTAATCTTTGTTGCAAAGGGATAGTATATTTTAATGACAGACTTCTCGGTACATTCAAAATGGGTTTTTTTAACAATTCTACTCTTGTTCAATCTCTAAGAGAATGAATTCCAATATTGATGTTTGAAAATGAAAGAAGGCTTTCAAAATATTTGATTAAATTAAATGCAATATCTGACACCGTGATCTTTTAAGAGCTATTGGAAGCGAATTTAAACTTGCACTTTAAAATATTATGTATTTATGGTTTTCAGAATTATGACACGCATTTAGAATAGTTTAGAAAAATATGTATGCTTTTTTATTTTATTTGCATAGACTTTGTAGTTATCATCTAATTATTATGTCAGTTATGAGGTTTCGAATAGTGATGACAATGACCTATCTGTTGCATATATATAATTCCATAAAACCATGCCTGTATGAAATTATTGTTATCTTTGTATATCACTCCATTGTATGTCATCTAAACACTTTTTTTCTCTCTACGCATATTAAGGACTTGATTATACTGGCACCGCAAGGCACTATTTGGATACTATTTCTATTTCACTTAATCTTATTGTGTTGATGTTGGGTCATTACCATGTGGATACTATATTCCATGGATGGTTACTAGGGTTGGGACGTGGCTAATACTATATTTTCTTATTCAGGTCATACCGTATTGATTTTTTACAGTGAGTGCCTGCTGGTTAGAGAAAATCATCTTATTTGTATCACACTATTTCTCTTGACTTGTTTTTCTTTGTCTAATAGCGTGGTATCTATAATCTTATTGTCCGTCTATGCAAGTGAGATTGTTATTATAAATGTTGACTATAGTTAATCATATCTGTGCAATTATCATGGATAGTCATAGCGAGTTTTTGTTTGTTACTAGATATATAGCTTTAGATTGACGGCTAAAATAGTTAGATTTATATATGATTTCTGACTTCATAGCTTAAAATGGCATAAAAAAGTATTTAATAATAAGAATATGTTTCTCCCTAACACAGGCTTTTAATGCTGATTCCATTAATTATGCTATCAGATAATGCTCCATCCTATTGCAAGGCGCGCCACTCTAGGCTCAGGTTTGAATTTGGTTTGATATCTTAAGAATTTTTTTCGCCATTTCATCATAAATACTAGAGGATTTAGTCTATGTTTATTTCCAAAAGTATGGCAGAAACTGTGTGATTTATTATATATTTAATCATAACCAATTTTATCATAAACTCAAGAGTTTAATCTTATTAGGTTTATTGAAATCTATCTCCTTTCTTGTGTTCTCCTCTTGTTTTCATCTATTTAAGTTGATGTGATGCGAACAAGGGATAAAGTTTTAAAATTTAGAGATATAAAAACAAGAATTTTATGTGATTATTTTGATATATTTATTTTCAAATTGCTTAATGGAGGGATTTCAATGTATTAGTAGACATAACAATTAATATGTCTTTTTTACTTAGATTGTAAATGAAAATATAGGTGGACTCTAGCTTATTTTTTAATTTTGTAATTTTTATTTGCACTCTAGGGTTTTATAGGTACCTGAAGATATTGCGCTCCTCTAAACCTACAGTGCTTAAGGACATTGCACTTTCTCTTGCCAGAGATGCCGCAGATGGCGATATGTGGTTGATAATTGACATTAATTCCGATCATGATAATGGATTGAACTTTGGTGAAAGCCTAAAATAAAGAATTAAAACGCAGTGAGACTAGTTTAACTAATTTATTTGAACTAAACTAACATTAGTGAAATGATATATAATTATTCGTTTAAGAGAGAGAGCCGTCTATAATTAAATAGTAAATAACTACACAGATTGAGCGAGTTACATAATTTCCTACTTCTATATTGTATCTTCCTCCAATGTTTTCATCCGATGTATAATTGTGGTAGTCAGTGTATAATAGTGAGTATAGTATACAACCTATTATTTACTGTAACTTGATATAGAATATAATAATTACAGCAAGCTCTGACGCTCAGTAGAACAGACCTATCACTAATTATGCAGTTCAATAGGACGTAAGATAGTAATTATATTATCTGAGCACACTCTTGCATGTTTATAACATTGTAGATGAGAGATCTCGAAAAAATTACATCTCTAGTAAAAAAATACTCTGCACCCAACATAAACGGCAATTCCATTACAAACATTAGCATACATTTTCTAGAATAATCTATTTATAGAACAGCTGTGCTACTAACGTTTTTACATATAATTTCAAACTATACGCTTAAAACCCTTCTAAAATAAGACACATATTATAAGATTTCTTCACAACCATAGATGTTTTATAATATCTTCCAATAGAAACGAGATGAGATTGCTATAATTCAATTAATCAAGAGAGAGTATTGGAAACTAAGTTATTCAGTTATCTTATTCTGCGCCTGGAGTTTAAATGCCTGCAGAGACATAAAATGTACAAACTGTAGAATTAAAAATGTAATACATATACTTTATAATGACAACAGAAAGAACTAAAAGTAAACATGGTTAGCAGATAAACAAGAATCTATCATCACCTAAAAGTGGTAATTGGGAGAATTTGGTTTTCCTTTTGTTGTACTTATTAGATTTGGACGTCTTCACTTATACCAAGAAATTATTGTAAGGACATTCTTATGGCATAAAAAGTTAATGTTAAAAATGTTTATACAAGATGACTCAAAATGAGTTGAAGATATGCAGGTAAAACTGTGTTGCACAATAAATATATCAATATGATCAAACTGATATCTTACCTCTTAAATACCCTATACAGGTTTTTGTTAAAAATGACAAATAACTCAAAAATTAATGTGTTTCTCTTTTTGCATAAGAGAAGCAGAAGGAACAGTGCAGAAATAATCTTTTTATAAATATCTAAAGTCACGGAGTCACACACACACATTTCCCACGCACACTATTTTCAGGTTCAAGAACCTTGACTCACTCACCTCACTAGGAAGAGTGTATATATCCCTATTAGAATAAATATAGAAAAGCTTAACTATTCCTTTAAGGCAATTTAAGGGGGATTTATAAATAGTTCTATCTCATAGTTATGATGTCAGTTATATTAATTATTATTTCTAGAAAAAATAGCGTAACTTAGGACTATTACATGATTAAAATTTAGTTATTTCATCTGAAGGAATTTGACATTTTTTTATTTCTCCTTTTTTACAGAAGCTTATCCAGCTGCTAATACAGACCCTTATGTGATGCATTAGAAATATAGGATTAATCTCGGAACATTCTAATTTTTATTGTTCCAATTTAATTTAAGCTTTGAGTTTTACTAAAAGAGTTTATAAAAATTAGGTTCCACACTATGAAGAGCCATACAACAGTGGATAGGCGATCACAATCTTATGCAGCTTCTTATATGCATAACATAAGAGTGCCATTGTCTTATTGCATACAAAAATAGTTTATTATTATGCAGGGTTGATTGTCTCGGATTGAAAAAAATAAGGAGCTTTGCAAATTAGAATAAAGGCTACAGAAAGCCTTTGAGTAATTATGCACATGCTCATACATTTTATATCCAATATTGGAGAACTAAAAGCCAAGGGTAGATACTGTCATAGCATAATTAGTAAAACTCTTTGTCTTAAGAAACTTCAAGCATAGGTACACTGCTTGTACTTTGTTAAACAACTAGAACTCTATAGTACAATATCTTATGACTAGACAGTAAACTAACGTAAAATTAAAGCCATAGTGATCGAGGGCATTGAATAACTTCAACCTTGCGACATATATTTATAGAAAACAATTTACGGAGTGTAGTTTTGAAATATGTGCACCCATACACTCTTAATATCACTATCTAAATTATGCAGCACGTAAGCTTATCACTAATTTCTAAAACTGTAAAAGAAGAAACTATTAAGGTGGAACTAACTAGCAAATTGAATTCGGCTTTGCAATATACATCTAGTATATTTAATTATGCTAAGACGAGCTATAGTACTGTATCTACCTATGAGGACGAACATATCACAACTCTCTCACAAAACGTGTCTAATAAATATTCCATACAGAATGAAATTAAAAAATGGCAAATTCTCTACTCAAGCACATGATAATTAGATAGCTATTTGTATGAGCAAATGCAACCCCGACTTTTCCTTTTTGCGTTATTTTAATAAAAGTGAAGCAGTCCTACAATTTGAGTAATGTAATACTTAAGCCATCCACCCTAATCTTAGCCATTCTGAAATCCAAAATTACACATACCTTAACTTTCTCATACATGTCTAAATTTAATTAGACCTAAACAAACTATTATTTTTTATTGTGCATATTAATACAAATTGTTTATATTGCTAAATAATTTGTATAGTACTTTAAACATATTATTTTTAACATGAGGGAAAAGACTTATAATTTTGATATATTTTTCATTAATTTATATAGATTTATTTTCTTATTATGGCATTAATTTGAAGTACTTTTGTAAAAAATTCTGGAAGTTGCTCCTAGTTTTTTTTATTGTTGCAATAAACCATCAAACTGACTTCCCTTTACTGCTATAAATCTGCATATTTAGCTTTACACTGGTACCAATAATTCCAATTGGCTTATAATTATGTTTGTGATCTGAATATAGTTAACTGCTAGTTGTGGTACAAATCTTTTAAATCTTTTCGATTCAATTTTTACTATATTGTAATACAAAATTTCACTATATATTTCACAGACAATAGCTCTTGGGCTTTATGTTTCATATCTAATTCATCTTTTAAAATTTTGGGTTGGTATGTTAACTGCCTATTTTTTTGCTGCAGCTTTTCTATCTTGGGATAGTTAATTTATAACATCAATTTTTTTTAATTTAAATGGTATAAATCTTGTTTTAGATAACACCAATGAACAATATATTTCATCTATTCTCCTCAACGATATCCTTCTGTGATTACTGCTGCAAAAAATACTCAGTTTGTGTAGAGATTTTGAAAATAAATGTAAGTTCCTAACTTTTTATAACTTTAGAGCAATTATGGATTGTAAATGGCCAGGGACTATGAAAATCGAACAATTTAGGCTTATTAACAGT
>JABUQX010130093.1:0-2500 GCA_015478945.1 Trachelipus rathkii
AAAGAGAGATTGCTAGAAGTCAAAAAACGTTCTTTGGATTCGGCAATGAATCGGCTAACAGATGCAATTGCTGTGTCTGTTTGTGTGATGCTTTTGCTTTTTATTGCTGAGATTTCTCCTTTACAGCCTTTCATCACAAGGCACCTAAATTAATTTTAACCCTCTGTGAAACACGTAGTTCAAGAAATTTGGTTTTGTATCTAGGATTTAGAAAAGTTGTTATTGCACATGTGTCATCGTTTTGCAGAGTTTGAAATCTATTTACTGATTTATAGTATTAGCGTGTGGGCGTCAAGTAACTTTTACATATATATATATATAAATATCTCCTACCCAAGTGTATATATATAAATATAATATTATATATACACAATATATATATATAATATATATAATTTTTTTTTTTTTTTTTTTTTTTTTTTTACAGTTATCACCCACGCTCACGTGCAAAGCCCTTTTCCAGGGCGGGGGTGTCAAACTCAACAAAATCCACTCACGCAAATTACGCAGATGAGCACAGACGCTGGTTTTAAAGTGGGAGAATAAATTGAGTAGGAAACAACAAGAAGATGGAAGAGAATTCGCACAGAAGAGATGTGGTGGCAGGAAAGAGGAGCACGCAGCGAACTAGTCTGGAGTTTCTAAACATCAACACAAACCTCATGTGCCCGACACAGCACCCCTTGTGCTGCGAGGGCGTCTTAAAGGGGGCGGCACGCGAGTGGAAAGCTCCCTCGAGCACTTCCGCTACGTACCTATAGAATAAGAGATAAAGCACCAACATCGCGCCGCAAAGATAGAGGGTCAAGTGAACTAGAAAGTACAGGACAGTTTTTAAGTCTTTTAGCCTTTGACTCGACCCTATCCAAAGCCGGGTGAAACTGAGCCCCCCCAGATATGAGAGCAGTACTCCAATACAAGGGCGGATGAGACCCTTCTATAGCCTGAAGTAACTGTGAAGAGGAAAAAAAGTCACGCAGTCTAATAACAGAACTCCCAGGTTTCTTTGAGGCGCCCGCCCTAGCAACCAATTGTGATTGTGAGGTTTTCCAAGAACCTTTTTTTGTTTATGTTAAGGCCAAGGATGTTTATATTGTAAACAGGAGAGACGAGAGAACCGTCGAAAGAGATAGGAAAGTTAGAAGGTGTCTTATAGAGGGAGATTTGTAGAAGTTGGGTTTTTTAAAGAATTAAATTCCACAAGGTTGAACGACCCACCCGGAAAATTCTATCCAGATCAGCGAGAATGGAGTCGGAAAATTAAGACGAGAGGCAATTCTAGAAGTAAAAGAAGGAGCAGAATTGAAATGAGTTGAAGAATGAAGGGTCGAGTCATCGGCATATGAGTGGATAGAGTTAGATGTGCAGGTGAGAAGATCATTAATGAAAGAAGAAATAAAGTAGAAGATAAGACAGAATCTTGAGGAACACCAATATTGACAGAAAAGTAGAAGAAGTCGCCCCATCAACCAACAGCCGATATTGAGCGATTTGAAAGAAAGCTAGACTTAAGTAAGCAAAGAGAAGGAGGAAATCCAAAGGAGGGGAGCTTGGAGAGCAGTGACGCGTGCCATACCCGGTCAAATGCTTTGGATATGTCAATCGCCACCACGCAAGTCTCCCCGTAATTCCTAAGGGCGGAAAACCATAAATCTGTTAGATAGGAAAGTAGATTCACCAGTAGACCTCTCGAGCGCCGAAAGCCCATACTGCGATCGAAAGTAAGGGAATGAGATTCCAGAATGGTCTAACGAAATTGAGAAGTTGAGAAGGGTTTTCCCAAAAATATCATAGAAATAAAACATGTAGAGCTATAGGGGATAGTTAGGAAGAATCAGAGTGGCTTACCTTCCTTCGGAAATAGGTTGAATATATTGGCGCTTCCAATATTGAGGGAAAGAGCTAGTATTGAGACATAGAGAATAACAGTCGAACGAGAGATGGCGCATGCACGGAAGCACACTCCCTCAAAACTCGGGAGGAATGCCATCCGGGCCACCCGCCTTCCTAACTCATAGATTTCAGGAGCCCATGCACGCGATCAAATGTAATCTCAGGCAAAGGCATAGGACACCTGAGAGGAGAAGAAGGAGGAAGAGGAATGCCAAAATCGTCCAGGGTTGAGTTAGAGGAAAATAGGAGGCCGAAGAGATTGGCCTTTTCAGTTGGAGAGTTAGCAACAGAAACCATCAGAGCGAAATAAGAGGAAGGAAAGGTAGAATTTAACAGAGTTGTTGGATGATTTGTTTTGGCAGAGGCCAGAAAGAATTTATCAGTGGAGAACCAAGGAGGGTTAGCGCATTTTGCGTTTGATGAAATTCGCTTTGCTTCGTCGAAAGAGCATCCCCTGCAACGATTTTCTAGCTGAATGAAAATTAGCGAGAGTGATAGGAGAACGAGAATTTTTCCACCCCGATACGCACTGTCTCTAGCCTGAATGGCCAGAGAACAAGTACGATCGAACCATGGATTATGAGGAGAGAAAGATTTAGTCGAAGAA
>JABUQX010130093.1:12500-15000 GCA_015478945.1 Trachelipus rathkii
ATACATACATACATACATACATACATACATACATACATACATACATACATACATACATACATACATACATACATACATACATACATACATACATACATACATACATACATACATACATACATACATACATACATAGGCACTTGTGTCTGTTTGTAAGTATAATTGTGTGCATTTTATTGCCTGTCTGTATATCCTGAAAACTTTTTTACTTCATTTTTTTTTCTTTTTTTTCCAATTTTGTTCCCATTCGACCCTTTAAAGTTTGATCTAAGAACATTAAAAGTTATTTATGAGTTTAATCTGATCTCAATATAAGACCACATTTCACCCCCATAAAAACCAAGCTTCAATATTATAGGGTCTGAATTTATATATTTTGTATATATTATCTACGAGCTATTCATGGTATTTTTATATTTTGTTTATATTATTTAAGTGGGGTCAGAAACCCCCTACGAGCTTTTCATGTTATTTTTATATTTTGTTTATATTATCTAAGTGGGTCAGAAACACCCTACGAGCTTTCATATTATTTTTATATTTTGTTTATATTATCTATATGGGGTGGAGGGGGTCTAAGTGGGATCAGAAACCCCCACGAGCTTTTCATGCTATTTTTATATTTTGTTTATATTATCTATATGGGATGGAGGGGGTCTAAGTGGGGTCAGAACCCTTCTATGAGCTTTTCATGCTATTTTTATATTTTGTTTATATTATCAATATTGGATGGAGGGAGCCTAAATGAGGTTAGGACCCCCTACGAGATTTTCATGTTATTTTTATATTTTATCTAAATGGGTTGGAGTGAGCCTAAGTGGGATCAGAAACCCTTTACGAGCATTTCATGTTATTTTTATATTTTGTTTATATTATCTATATGGGGGTGTGGGGGTGTGAGGTGTGTGGGGATATTAAGGTGGAGGTGGGAGGAGATTAAGGTGGGGGTCAGAAACCTCTATGAGCTTTTCATAAACCTTGTGAATTGGAAGATTTACATACAATTAAGGATAAAATGAATGGCATGATAAATGAGTGTTATAAATCACAGTACAGAAACAATCAAAAATGTTTCCTATATATAGGTTATATAAAGAACATTTTGATTTTCCAGGCGTGCGGGTTATAAAACTATTATGTATGTATTACTTATAATTATAATTATAATTATAATTATAATTATAATTATAATTATAATTATAATTATAATTATAATTATAATTTAATTATAATTATAATTATAATTATGATTACATTATAATTAATAATTATAATTATAATTATAATTATAAATTATAATTATAATTATAAAACTAATTATAATTATAATTATAATTATAATTATAATTATAATTATAATTATAATTATAATTATAATTATAATTATAATTATAATTAATAATTATAATTATAATTATAATTATAATTATAAACTAATATTAGAATTATAAATAAATTGTAATTTTAATTAATGAATTATAATTATAATTATAAAAATAAATTATAATTATAATTAAATTATATATTATAATATTTTTTTTTTTTTTTTTTATAATTATAAATTATAATTATAAATTATAATTATAATTATAATTATAATATAATTATAATTGTAATTGTAATTGTAATTATAATTATAATTATAATTATAATTATAATTATAATTATAATTATAATTATAATTATAATTATAGCTATAAATTATTATTATAATTATAATTATAATTATAAACTAATATTATAATTATATAATTATAATTACAAAAAACTATTATTATAATTATACAATTATAATAACAATTACAAAATTATAATTATAATTATATAAATCTAGTAAACCTTTTGAAGAAGTTTAAATTATTCCATATTGACCATAAATTAACTCAATATTTATCAACTTTTATCAAGATATTGTATAATTATAATGGTATAAATGTTAGATGATTTAAAAGGACGCAATAACCGTGTCAAAAATAATTTAAAATCTCCAAAGATGTAAATAAAAAAAGAGCAAATAAATTATACTTTAAGATAAGTTATTTTAGACTAAAATTATTATTATTATCTTATTATGATATTATCTTATCTTTTCTTGTCTTTATCTAAAGATAAATAAATCAGACATACATTAGTTACTTTTGCTGAATAAAACTCGTCAGGAGTTTTTAGAAACAGCAAAAGAATAATTGTTATTTGTTTTGTATTTATGTCAATTTATGTTATAAATAAACTAAAATAATAATTAAAATAAGTTGAAATTTAGATTAAATTAAAATTTAAACCCAAATAGTTTTGTTGCTTACAAAATTTAAAAAATATAATAATAGTAATTTTTGGTACCAAATTTTATTTAATTACAAAATAAAAAGTAAAGAAACTATTCTAGAATAAATGCATTGAACTGATCATAGAACGTGATGAATTAATCTTTTACTCCCAATATAGAGATTATTATTATTATTATTATTATTATTATTATTATTATTATTATTATTATTAT
>JABUQX010130094.1:5000-12500 GCA_015478945.1 Trachelipus rathkii
AATAATATAATAATAAATAATAATAATAATAATAATAATAATAATAACAACAACAACGATGATAATAAAAATAATAATAAAAAATAAATAATAAAATAAATAATAATAAATAATAATAAATAATAATAATAAATAATAATAATAATAATAATAATAATAATAATAATAATAATAATAATATAATAATAATAATAATAATAATAATAATAATAATAATAAATAATAATAATTTTTTTTAGTGTGATTTACATGGACTCTCCACACACTAAGAATGCGTCAATACTGTGTTAGTAAACTAACGGACAAAGAAAATCCCTAACTGAACAAAATAGGAACAAGTCTGAGATGGGTAAATCTTATACAAGCAGTTCCAATAGGAATACAAAAACGCGATCGCTGCGAAAGTGAGATGATTTGGATAAGATGTGTTGAAGGCGATGCTGAAAGATTATAGTTAGCACATCAGGGAAGATCTCGATCTAAGGGTCGAAAGATGGCACGCAATCAACCAAAGAATGAGCGTCTGTGGAGAGGACAATTGAGAAGCAATGTCGAGTCGGGGAATCCCCTCGCGATATAAGAAATCCATGGGTGAGATCGGTATGAACCTGACCATCGAGCAAGGACCACCTTCCAGGAGTCCCTCCTCCTACTGATGAAAAGACCACCGCCCAAGGACAGGTTGACGTTTTCGAAGTTTGGCGCCACACATTCCTCCCGCCCCAAATGACTGCCAACCAATAGAGGAAACCCCGACGTAATGGGATGGAGAAATCTGTGAGCATGGAAATGGCCAGGCGCACAGCAGGAGAAAGTATTGGGCACACGACACCCTGTGAGTAGCCGCCTGTTTGGCCTCCCAATAGGCCCGTTCGTTATCAGGAATATCCAGTCATGGGAGGGAACCCACAGAAACTCAATGTTTGGGGGTTCTGCGCAAGCCAACCAAGCATGGGACTGTTGAAGCACAACCAAAGGGTTACTGGGTTGACCCGTGGGGCAAGCAACGTCTGGAGGGTGTCAAAAATCGGAAAGATGGTAAATAGGTACCCCCGCGAGGGGGAAGGTACTGACTCTGTACCGCTGTGGACATCGCTATCAGTTCAGCTGAAAAAACATACAAATACGGTGGAAAGGTGTGGGATACAGTAATATTCGGAAACACAGCTGAAGCTTCCACCCCTCCCTCCGTCTTGGACCAATCTGTGTAAGCCGATATAGAGTCGCTATGGACCTCCGCATGAGACAGAAAGGAATCCCTCACGGCACCTGGTGTGCCTCCGACTACTCAAAGACTGGATCCCATTGCAGAGAATAGCAGGAGGCGGATAAACCCACTGTGAATGGGTAGGGGTAAAATCATAGTGCATGACCGCTCGCTGAGGAAGGTCGAGGAATGCGAAGATGGAAGTCACAACCCCAGCAAATGGCCAAATAAGAAGGGTTGTGACGGACGCGCTCAATTATAGATGTTAAGGCCGAGGAGGTAGGAACCTTAATACGGATGAACAGTGAGCACGTTAGCTGTTCCCTCCGCAGGCAGGGATAGGGACATCACCCCGGCCTCAACCTCCAGGCTTTCCCTCGGAGAGGAAAATGCTCCGTGGCAATTCGCAGAACTTGGATCTGAATGGGATCAAGAAGACGGAGGTAGGACTGGAAGTTCTGTCCATATATGGCACAACCATAGTCCAGTTTAACCCGCACCAGTATGATGTAAAGGTGGAGCATGTTTTTCTGTCCTTACCCCAAGTTTTGGACTTGAGGTGCCGTAAGAGATCCAAGGAACGGCGGCAATTAGCTTTAAGGAAAGTAACATGAGGAAAAGGTAGCGTGAGGCACTCATTGAACAGCAACCCAGGAACATCACGTCGACTCCACAAGGATTGGGGAGCCATAGAGGCGTAACATAGGAGGCGATTTGAGTCGACCCCTACGACGAGGATTTTTTCGAAAAAGCACGACTGTATTTTCGATGTTGAGAATGTAAAGCCACGCGCAGAACACCAGGAGAAAATCTTATCGATGGCAAGCTGAAGTCGACACACCATGCAAGGAAGCTTAGCTCCAGAGATGTACAGGGCAAGATCGTCAACCATAGCATGGAGCAGCGCAACCGAGGTTGGGATGGACATGCGACAACACCATTGAAACTATTTGGCGAAAAGCAAACACGCTCAGTACAACTGCCCTGCGGTACCGCTTCGTCCAGACAAAACGCCCTCGACGAGTGGGTAACCATAAAGGACCTGAAACGAACGATCCAACATCAATAACTTAATGAAGAGGGGAAGTTGCCCCCTAAGGCCCAAAGAATGGAGGCTCCGCAAAAACTCCAACCTCCATGTGCTGTCATACGCCTTTTCGAGGTCAAAGAAAACGACCAAAGTCATTTTGTTGGAAGCAATGAAGTCCTGAACGCGTGATCTAAACCGAGGAAGAGGATCCCTGGGGAGCGATGGCGACGGAAAAACTAAATTGATAAAGTCGAAATGCATGTAGTTTGCTAAAACGATGGTACAAGACGGGAAACCAATCAATCTCTCCATGAGCTTCATTATTGCAAAGGTCAATGAAATATGGGGGCGGGGTGGCTATGTTATGGAAGAAGTCGGATCCTTCCCAGGTTTGGGAATGGGGACAATATATGCAGTATACCAGATGGGAGGGAAGACCCCCTCCACCCATATTCTAATGTAGAGCCGAGAACGAAGGCAGTAGCAGAAGGATGAGCATGCCTGAGCATCTGGAAGGAGATGCGTCAGGGTCAGGCGCCCTCCATCCTTGCAAAGTTTGAGGGCGTCCCGGAACTCTGCTCTGGTGAATAACCTGTTGTATGGAAGGTCTTCACCAGGTGGAGCAGAAAAATCCGGAAAATCCACCCGCAGGTGGCCAGACCGAAAAGGTTCAGGATACCGGAAACCACTGGAGCTGGACGCGAAGTGATAACCTAACTCGTCTGCCACGACCCTGGGAGCAGAGATGACATCAGAGGTTTGCGGGCCCAAACGAGGATAATAGGCGGTCAGCATGTTCTTTTCGTGAAATTTTTTGCTCCTTTTTATGGACCGATGATACAGGCGTAGAACAATTAACAGTGGAAGCTTAGGTGCGAAAAAAACTTTGTGTACTGCGATTAATATGCCGGGAGCGGGCTGCCGAAGCTTTAAAGAGAATCAAGTTGGAAGGTCTGGGAGTCTGTTTACAGTATATACAACTTACGTTTTTCACGATTATCCCGAGCACATTCTTGGTTACACCAGGGGGTTGTCGATTTCCGGGTCCCAGCTGAACGGGGTATATGATCCGTTGCCGTCTGAAGGATTACTTCCTGAAGGTAAGTGAAGGCATCCGTCGGCGACGGGAACAGGGTAGTTGCAGGAAAGATGGGAAAGTAAGTGGCCAGATGAAAGGAAGACCAGTCAGCTCTGTCGTAGCCCCAGCCAGAATAAGGTGGTTACTGCCGACTTGGGCTGAAGGATGGTATCACGATCGGGTAGTGATGACTACCATAGAGGAAAGGAGATCTTTCCCACCCAAAATTATCTAAAGACGAGATGGAACACATCGAGACGTCAATACAGGAAGAAGTGCCTGTATCAAAACGTTCAAAGGTTGGAAAGCCCGTGTTGAGATATCCCAGTGAGAAATCTTGCATAATACTCAATAACCAATCGGCATTGGCGGACGTAACAGAATCACCCCATAAAGGATGGCGGAGATTAGTCATCGAGGACTAACCATGAGGTGGTGGGAGACTCGCGAAAATCGACCGAGGTTCCTTCTTGGTAAAATAATTTGCCAACTGGAGCGAGGCACACTGAACACGAAGCGTAAAAGCGGAGGTGTAGGATGGATAAGAGCCGCTACGGCATGCATGGAGTGGAGAGGGGAAACCTGGAATGAAAATGGAGCAGACTCGTGAAAGCAGGATTGCTTCCCTACTCTGCCGCTGGCTCCACGATTCAGGAAAATACGGGGTTCAATGTACTTGAAGATTGCCAAAGGTCTCGGTCCTGAAGTTGTAATTCCTGGATAAAAACACAGCCAATGGGCTGAATGGCGAACAAGTAATTCTTTAGTTCTTCGTAAATTTGCAAAGTATTCTGCAGCAATTTCATTGGGTGAAAAACGTGCCTAAAAACGGGAAAGACAATCAGTGTCAGGAGATCCGTGGACCATAGTCACGATGATGTTGGATGTTGGCAGTCTTTCTTAGAGGATAAAATCTTGATGGTCCCGTGAGCCCCGCGGACTAAACCCCACCGACAGTACCTCAAACCCCGGGGGAAAGGGAAAAATCATGTAAGCAGGGGATGTGGTGAACCCGCCCTGCTGACAAGAGGGGTTTCCTGGCCCACAATCAATGAGAAGGCTAGCCAAAGAGGCGCGCCAAGTCACCACTCCCAAATTGGGCGAAACATTCTTCTTCCCAGCTTGGCGCACCCCTGTCAGATCTTTTTTAACAGTCTGGGAAAGGGGGCCTGTATCCTTCCAGGAGGTTCCCTAACAGAGGCTGGGGGAAGATGGAAGAAGAGGGCAAGTAGGAATGGTGTCGGCGGGAGTGGATAGGAGGCAGCATTGGAAGAGAAGCGTATGGGTGTCAAAAAATCTCGGAAAGGCAATCCGCCTCCGAGTAAAGAGCCGCAAATGGCTCAAGTCGACGGGTCCGAATCAAAGGGGGTGGAGGGGAAGAGGCAGGGAGGGAAGAAGACTGCTTCCTCCTGCGTCCTACGCCAGCAAGCGCCAACTTAGCCCTCACAACACTCGAAGTGGCGGCTACCGTCTAAACCGAAGGAAGACTTGGTCGGGCGAGGTTTCAGTCGATACCGCCTCGGATTTCCCCCTGGATGGGACCACAGTATCAGCACGTAACAACCCCACAGAAGAAGAGTAGTCTGAAAAGAGTCCAATGGGGGCATCCGAAAAAGCCTCAGAATCGCTTGAATGATGTACAGAGAAGAGGGCTTAGGAGGCGTGAGGTAACAAATGAGATCAGAACTGGCAAAGAGGTTGGACCAGTGGTTTGGAATTGGGGCACGCTGGCGGGTTGTCAGCGCGCGAGCCTGTTTTTTGGCAGGACAGAGACGGGTCCCCGCAGTGCAAACTGGTTTCCTTTTGTTTCAAGAAGTCCGTAGCTCGATAAGCAAGCGAGTACGGATATCTGGCCTCGGATATCTACCCTTGGACAAACTCTCGCAACCGTTAAGAGGGGCTTGGTGTTTCGCCGATGAAACAGAAAGCCATGTCGTTTCCGGGAGATTGGTACAGGTAAGCCCGCTAGGCCACGTGGGACGTTTGCCCATCGACCTCAGAAGGGAAACAGGTTGCAAAATCAGAGATCCTTTTTGGGAGCTGCATGGACTTCTACAAGGAGTGAGGAGCATGAGAAAGGGTCGTGTGTGGGTCGGCGAAGAACGACGAGTGGTCCCGGGACATACCATGGTAGGAAAGTTGGGAGGACAATTGTCCAGAGCCTCGGAAAACACCAAGTCAGGTGATCCGTTAACCGGCACGGAAAGCCGAATAAGTTTCGGACACAACGCACGGGGGCGATGGGCAATGGTAGAGGCAACCACAGATGAAGTGGACGTTGCCGCAGCATAAGAAAGAGGAAGATGAGGCCATCTTCTCCCTTGCCCCGCTGGTAGCCTCTCGACGGTCATACTTATGAATGGTACAGTGCTCCGGGATTTTTCTTTCTTCAAGGCAAAAAGGGGCAGTGGACAGAGGAGGCTGTGTGTGGGCCTTTACAGTTAGGACAACATGGAAGATTTTTGTCACAATTCGGGTGGAGAGAACTTCCACATGTCGGATATATGGTCTTGGGAGACAGATAATATTTCTGGGGGTGACCAAATTTATGGCACTTGAAACATCTTCTCGGAAGGGTATACAAGTCCCGAAACCGGTGCCATGGCAAAACCAAGTTTTTACGCTTGGATAGAAGGAAAGGCCACAGAGAAGGTAAAGTAAAAGACCGAGAGTTCGCGTTGAGGGGCTCTGCCTTACGTGGAAGGAACCGATAAACGTCGGTGATAGGCACGTGGCGATTCTGTAAATAAGTAAGGATGTCAATCGAAGCATCGGAACAGAACTCCGACGTGTTATGAACATCGTCAGGTTTAGAAATTACGGAAATCTTCCCCAGATGTGATAGGGAAGCAAGTACTTTGCTCTGGGGTACGGAGGCAGCCGAACCCAAGAAGAACCCGTTTCCTCATGGCCGTAGCCTGTGGCTAATAGTTTGAAGAGCAAAGCTTCGCAAAACATCACTAAGATGGCTGGCTTACAAGAAAGTTCGTGGACGAGAAGAACGTCCGATGTAAATATAATATAAAGCCGGTAGGAGCAAAAGATCCGGGATTTCCCTGGAGGGGGGTCGGAGAAAGTTGGTGTATTCTGACGTTTAGGAATGGGACCCTACTGACGCAGGGGCTCTTGGGATGGCTGACGTAAGGATTGAGAGAGAAGTGTATTCTGAGAGGCAACAACAGCCTCACCTGGTCTAGACGAAGTAGTCCTTGACACGGGAACCGGAAATTATGGACTATATTTTGGGATGGGTGATATAGTACCCAACCAATTTTCATACAACAAGGGCATCAAAAGCCCCTATTGGTCGCTGGTCACAGAAAAAGGTCAAGGAAGGGGTCCGGGTTGGGGACGCCGACAGTAATGTTGATTTTCCGCCTTTCTTGGAAACGTTTTTTTTCTTTTAATTTTCCCATTAAAAAACGCCTTTTATACATCTATTCTCACTGATCTGGATAGAATTTCCGATTGGGGGTCGTCTCAACCTCGTGAAATTCTAATGTCTTAAAAAATCAACTTCTACAAATCTCCCCTCTCTAAACACACCTAACTTTCCCAAATCTCTTTCGACGATTCCTCTCTCTTTACTGTTGACAATATAAACCATCCTTGGCTCAACAATAAAACAAAAAAAATGTCTTTGGAAAACCTCCCATCACAACCGGTTACCTAGGGCGGCCCTCAAAGAAACTGGGGAAGCTCTGTTTTAGACTTCGAGACTTTTTTCCTCTTCTTAGTTATTTATACAAGGGTCTCTCCGCCCTTGTATGGAGTACTGTCTCATATCTTAGGGGGCGGCCTGGTGTTTCACCCGGCTTTTGGAAGGGTCGAGTCAAAAGCCAAAAGGGCTTATAAACTGTTCTCGGTACTTTCCACTTCACTTGACCCTCTATCTTTGCGGCGAGATGTTGGTGCCTTATCTCTTTTCTATAGGTATCGTAGCGGCAGATGTTCGAGGGAAAATTACCACTCGCGTTACCACACCTTTACGCAGAAAACGCCTCGTAAGCAAACACGGGGTGCTTGTCTGCTCACGAGTTTTGTGTAGATATTGGTAACTCAGGCTAGTTCGCTGCGGTGCTTTCCTTCTTTTCCTGCCCACCATCTGTTCCTGTGGAACTCTCTTTCCTCTTCCTTGTGTTTCCTGCCTGAATTTAAATCTCCCCTCAACTTTAAAAGCCTGCG
>JABUQX010130094.1:17500-20000 GCA_015478945.1 Trachelipus rathkii
CGACTCCGACTCCGAACCTCCACTCTCTTCAAAACTACCGACTCCCCGACTCCGCGACTCCGACTCCGACTCCACAACCCTGTTTGATAACTGTAAAAAAAAAAATTGACTTTTATACTTTTATTTTTCAAAATTATTGCTGTGCCACGGTGCCACTGGTAGAAGTTAATCGTAAAATTTTAATAATAATAATAATAATAATAATAATAATAATAATAATAATAATAATAATAATAATAATAATAATAATAATAATAATAATAATAATAATAATAATAATAATAATAATAATAATAATAATAATAATAATAATAATAATAATAATAATAATAATAATAATAATAATAATAATTAATAATAATAGCAATAATACTTTTATAATTCAAATGTTTTGAGTATTAAAAATTTTAAATGAAAATTTTAAATGATAACGCTACTTTAAACTAATACGTATATTTTAGAGATGTCAAAAATAAGAAACACTTTTAACTAAAAGTAATATAAAAAAAAATCTTACCAAACAAAGGAGGAGGAAGAGGCAGCAGCACTTCAAACTATTGTTTTCGAGGCGAGAGTGGAAAAAGAGGAACAAAAGTTGCAATTTATATAGTTGTTGAAAATCGATAGTGAAAAAGAGGTTAGATAGTGAATCTTAGATAGTAAAATATTTGAGGCTTATGAAGGCTCAAATGTAGATAAATAAAACGGATAGCTCCTGTTTTATTTGATCTTTAAAGATATGATAGTCATATTCGTTAAATATATATATATATATAATATATATATATCATATATATAATATATATATATATATATATATATATATATATATATATATATATATATAATATATATATTATATATATATATATATATATATATATATATATATATATTATATATATATATATATATGGCTAATCGTGCTAAACGTCAACTCTATCGCTCATACAAGAAAACACCTACACAGTCTACGTTGATCCTCTTTAAGGCCGCTGCTGCTCGGTCTCGGTGTCTAAACAGGAGGACCAGGAAACAGTATTTTCGAACTTACGTTTCCACGGTCAAATCATCTACGCCATTGTCGTCGTGTATGGTGTTGTTGCGCAAAAGGAATTCTCAAAACTCAGGGAGCCAACGACGGTCATCAGCTGTGGCCCGCACCCGTGTGACATCATTTCCGCTCCGGGTATGGTTGCCGATGAGCTGGGATACCATTTTGCTGCTTGCTGCAAGCGATTCTGATATCGTGAAAGCCTTTCCCGTTCGAATTCCGGCGCCCGGCACTCATTTCCCGGAACTTTTTCTGTTCCTCCTGGTGTGAAAATCCTTCTTAATAATTCGATTGTTCAACGAGGGGCGGAATTTCAGGAGGCCCTACGCCCGCCTTTGTAAGGATGGAGCGCCTGGCCCTGAGGGTATCTCTTACCAAATGATACTTCATCTCCATGCTACTGCTTCTTCGTTCTTCCTCCTGGCTTTATATATCGAGTCGGGGAGGGGGTCTTCCCCCAGTTTGGCTAACGGCTATCGCATCCCATTTCCAACCATGTAAGGCCCTACCAACGCGGGACAACCAATGTCCCAATTCTCTAACTTGTCACATCCTGTAAGTTTGATGGAGAAGCTGGTGTGCTAATCGTCTCTCAACCCGACGTTGGAGGCCTGCGTTGCTTTTTCCGCCCATCAGTTTTGGTTTAGGAATCAATCGTTCCCCACACAGGAACCTCTTCTCCGTTCCGACCAACGACATCAATGAGGCTTTCCTCCTCTAATAAAATGGTTCTAGCTGTTTTCTTCGATCTCGAGAAGGCTTTATGATTCCACATGGAGAATGGGAGTTCTCCATAGCTTGCACTCGCTTGGGCCTTAGGGACAGCTTTCCCCTCTTACCGTCGGTCTCTTATGTCGGGTCGATTTTTTCCAGGTTCGCTGTGGTACCACTCTGTCTTCGTCATTTTGACATGGTTGGGGGGTGCCGCAGGGAAGTGGTTGCTCAGCGTTCTGGCTTTTTTGCTGTTGGTTTCAAATGGTGTTCATTGCTTAGCATCCCATCTTCGTTCGGTGCTTCTCTATATGTGGACGACCTGGCGTTGTATGTTTCTTTCATGCACGGAACGTCAGCTGCAGCTGGCCGTCAATGGGGGTGACTTCGTGGAGTGATTCACGGGGTTTTACTTTTTCCGTCACTAAGACGAAGACCGTGCCCTTTTCCGGGTAGGGGGTGGTAAGCGGGAAATCGTAGGGATGATTTGTCTCCCTTGCTGACCTTGTATGGCTCCCCCCATTCCGCCCTGTGGTCGGAGGTGAAAGGTTCCTTGGGTCTGTTATTGGAATGCTCCGCCTGACTTATCTCCCGCTAATAATTCTCAAAATTTGGAAACTTAACTGCGCGTTCCGCTCATTGAACCTCTACCGCCACTTACGTCTAAGATCTTGGGGGGCTGCACGTAAAAGGTCAGCTTCGTCCTGCTGATCATGTTGGTCAGGTCAAAGTTGG
>JABUQX010130094.1:25000-32122 GCA_015478945.1 Trachelipus rathkii
TTCATCTGGTTAGGAAAATGGAAATACCAATGATCTTGAAAAGATTTGAAGGTATGATGGCACTTTCTGAAACTAGTTTTAATCTCTTTCTTCACTTCATCTATCTTATCCAGTAGGATGCTCTTATTAGATCTTGAAAACGGAGAATTCAGATCTTTACGTAGAAATTTAGGTATGAGTGTCTTCGGAATAACTAAATTATTTAAGCAATTTTTCAGAAAAAATAATTGACACTTTTTTAAATTCGCCGTGATCATCTTCTTTCTATAGTTGAAAAAAAGTTTTCTAGTTAATATATATATATATATTTATAATTATTGTAAAGTGCTTTATTGAACAATTAAAATTTTATTATGTTTTAAATAAAATTGGTTTTTGTGCCCAGGGTTAACTATCAAATACATATTTGAATTGCGTCTAAGCATTAATTTACTGTTATATATATATATATATATATATATATATATATATATATAATATATATATATATATATATATATATATATATATATATATATATATATATATATATATATATATATATATATTTTATACATATATATATACTATATTATATATATTATATATATATATATATATATATATAATATATAGTATATTATTGTTGAAAGTAACCTGTTAAACATACCTGTCAAACGTATATTTATTTCAGTTAGCCTATTTATCATATTCTTGCAATCAGTCTTACTAAACATATGATTGAATGGGGGGGGGGGAAGGGGGCTTCATCAAGTGCGTACCCCGCTTTCTTAAGAGAATAACACCAAGCGTGGTAAAGTACCTATGAAAGAAGTGTTTCAAGCAAATTAATTCAGGCGACCAATTAATGTTTAAATCTAAATGTAGCAGTATTCATCAATATTAAGGGGAGACGAGTTTATTTTCATTTTAATGGCTATATAGGTGGTGGTCTTGGAGTAACCTCAAATGTACTACGTTTAGTAGTGAGGAAGACGACTAGCCGAGTTGCAAATGTTGAAAATTTTGCAAAGCAACATTTGCAACATTGCACGATTGCCAGCGCGCGTACATATGATCGTATTTTTATATCGATTATTGTATGTACGTATATGAGTGTAATATATATATATATAATATATATATATATATATATATATAACTATATTATATATATATATATATATATAATATAATATATATTATATAATATAATATATATTATTATATATATATAAATATATATATATATATAATAATGTATATATATATATTATTTTTACCACAGTCACCTACCCACCTTTTACCCTACCCATTGTGTGTATATACATAGGATGTGCGCAAGACCGCAGGTGCGCACCACACGAGGTGTACGTTTGATGACGTAGTCATCAATGTACACGAGTTGTTCATTATATATATACACATTTACCCCTCCCCCTTTTCTCTTACACTTTTACCCCCCTTCGCTTCCCCACTGCTTTCGCTTAAGCTCCAGTTTTGGCCATGACTAACATCAGTTACCCTACCCCCCTTTCGCTTCCACTAATGCTCTTTGTTGTTGCCCATGGACTTACATCAGTTACCCCCTACCTCCGCCCTTTGCTTCTTTGCTTCATCTCTCGCACACACACCCCCGGTTTGCGCGCGCAGGCCTATGGTCCGCCGGATTCGCAGAACCAACACGCCCCGCTTTCCCGCCCCGCTTTTTCCCGCCCCAACCGCCACCGGTCCGCCTCCACCGGGTCCGCCTTTCGCCTTTCGTTCGCGTTCGGTTTGCTTTCGTTCGCCTTGCTCGTTTTAAAAAATAAGTTAGTAAGGTTAAGGATATGAAAAACATGTTTTTACATACCTTTAAACCAAGAAAGTGATAAAAATAATTCTCTACCTCACAAACGAGGTTAATATAGAGCTAATGCTTACTCCATCCACTCACAATGATGGAAAGCTTTTCCTTGTATAAACAACTGCATACAGATCTCAAAAGTAGCCCCCATGTTTGCATTGAAAATTTATTTATAAAAATAATTAATGATAATAACACCGGTTTTTTGATTCTTGTCTATGCTACCTTTCGATCTGGTATTAGGCTTAAAACAGCCCTGGGCGGAAAAAAGTCGGTATCCTAAATTTTAAGGGCTAAAGTAGTTATTTCATCACATTCCACAGAAAGAGCCAGTCTCATATCTGCGAGGAATGAACGTTGTTGTGTGCTTAATAATATTAAAAATAATGTGTAATAGTAATAATAATAATATAATAAATAATAATAATAATAATAATAATAAATAATAATAATAATATAATAATAATAATAATAATAATAATAATAAATAATAATAATAATAACATTAAAGTAATAGCCAGATCCGCATAATTTTTAATAAAAAAAAATTGTATATACATTCAGTTAGTTATGAATGAAATAATAAATGAATGTGAATAATAGTTTATTTTACAGAAGGAGATCCAAGATGGCTTTAAATAAATAGATGTTAAACAGAAGAGAAAGATTTTGGTTTTGCTAATGTTAAATAACCTTACTACATTGCTAAATATGATGTAAAGCAGTAAGTCATTAAGAAGTTGAAATATATATATATATATATATATATATAATATATATATATATATATAATATATATATTCATATATATATATATATATTATATATATATATATTATATATATATATTATTTATAATATGATATAATATATATATAAATGTGAATGTACATGTAAATAACACACGTGCCTCCATGACTGTCTAGTGAACGTGCGCTCCTGTATGACGGTATTTGTTGTTAGTTAAGTAGTAGTAGTAGTAGTAGTAGTAGTGTAGTAGTAGTAGTAAGTAGTAGTAGTAGTTGTAGTGAATTTCTACTAGCGCCTGTAGTAGTAGTAAGTACTGAGTAGTTGTGGTTGATTTAAAATAATATCTAGGTAAGAAATTATTTTTAAACAACTTTGGTACTTATGGAAATTAAAAACAAAAAGTATACAAGTTAATAAAATAAATTCCTTTGCTCAAAAGATAACTGATTTATTAATAGAAGTTTTAAGAAACCTTTGAAATAAATTTTAGTTCTATAAATGTAAACGTGTAAATAATTAAGTGTGTTGTGTGTGAATGTAAATACAACTCCCATGCGTTCAAATGACTCGTAATGAACCGAATCGTTCGGGTATAGGGGCGCAACCGTGTGTGGGGTGGTGCATGTGTTTTAGGTTCTGGGGTGTTTAATATATGCTTCATGAGTTTTTTGCTGTTGTTGTTTGTTATTGTTGTTGTTGTCATGGATTGTTCTTGTTTTGTTGTGTGTTGTTAATAGTAGTAGTAAGTAGTAGTAGTTAGTAGTAGTAGTAAGTAGTAGTAGTAGTAGTAGTAGTAGTAGTAGTAAGTTGGTTGTTGTTGTAAACGTGGCATTATTATCTGCTTTAGTAGTAGTACTAACAGTTGTAGTTGTTGTAATAGTAGAAGCCGAAGATCACATCTCCAGCATGATTAAGAGGGTAATAATAAATAATAATAATAATCAATAAAATCATAAATAATAATAAATATAGTAATAATAATAATAAAAGAATAATAATTGAATACATGATTGACTACTACACGAGCAGATAAGACATACAATAACAATAAATAATACAAAAATAATAGTAATAAACAATAATATAATAATATCATAAATAATAATAAAGAACACATCCAGATTTATTTTTTTTTAAAAAACTTTGGAAAATAATTTTAGTAAACATAAGGTGAATTACTGATAGTAATGTAAATGAATTAATGTCAAAAACCAAAAAAAATGTTTTTAAGAAACATAGCATCACCACATATATATCAAAATCCTGCTGCAAGTGGAATAGAGAAGTAAAATCTTGTTATTCACATACTGTTGCTCAGGTAAATTTGCGCTATGATTTAAACTGGACTTGGTGGGGTTGTAAAGTAAATGTTTTTATTGTAGTAAAGCAGTAAGCAAAAAGCCTTTATCCCTTGTTGCTAGGGGAATTGCGTGGTTAATTGATTTTTTTACTGTTTTCAATGCACTTTAATGGATTCAAAATTCTGAAGTGGATAGAAAGTAAAATATTTATTTAAAATCAAATATTTAGTTACAATGGCGTGTGTGTTCTTAGTAAATAGATCAACGAGGAATGGTGAATTGCGTTGTTTCTTTGTTGCTTTTTTTGTGTTGGACTTCTGTCTCCCTGCGTTTGTTGTTCTTGTTGCCTGTAGATGATGTTTCATGGATTGTTGTTGTTTGTTGTTATGTGGTTGTTTGTTGTGTTGATTCTGTTTTGTAATAACTCTAAGTTTCATTGTATTCAGATGTAGAAGCTTCTGAGGTAGAAAAGAACTGATGAAAAGTGCTAGTAATAGTATACCTCTCTCTCTCTCTCTCTCATCATCATCATCATCACTCTCTCATCCTCTCTCTCTCTCGTCTCCTTCGTCCATCTCTCCTCCTCTCATCTCTCTCTCTCCCTCTTTTTCTTCTCTCTGCGTAAAGGACAAATATGTACTACTTTTCGTCTTTGAACTTTTAAAGTAATAATAAATAATAATAATAATAATAATAATAATAATAATAATAATAATATTAAATAATAATAATAAATAATAATAATAATAATAATCAATAAATAAATTAGTAGTGATAGGGGTAGTAGTTGTAGTAGTAAGTAGTAGTAGTAGTAGTAGTAGTAGTAGTAGTAAGTAAGTAGTAGTAGTAGTATGTAGATTAAGTTTCCAAAATGGATAGTGGTAGTTAGTTTCGTAGTAGATTCAGTATCATGCCATAGTGGGTAGTAGTAGTCCATTGTCGTTGTGGTCGTTGTAGAACATGCGCTTTATAATATATATATATATAAGTATATATATATATATATATTATATATATATATATATATATATATATATATATATATATATATATATATTTATATATATGTATAATATGTTTAACAAATTATATATATATACCTGCGGTGCTCACGTATGGGTGTGTCACGTTTGATTACCTCTGGGTGTTTATATAGTGCTTTCAATGAAGTTTTTTGCTAGGCTGTTGTTTGTTTGTTGTAGGCGTAGATGCTGTTTCATGGATTGTGGTTGTTTTTGTCTTGATTCTGATTGTAATAACTCTAAGTTTCATTGTCCTCAGATGTTTTTTATAAAGTTTCTTTTAATTTTATTATAAGTAGAATGTGAATGGTGGTTGGCATTGTTTTGTTGATGCGGATGTGGCTGTTGTAGATGATGTTTCATGCGTTGTTTGTTGTAGTCGGTGTAGATGCTGTTACATGGAATGTTGTGTTTGTTTTGTGTTGGTTCTGTTTTTCTTCGTTGTTTGCTGGATGTAGATGTGGCTTCAATTGGATTGTTGTTTTTGTTTATTGTAGCTGATGTTGTTGTTGCTTGTTGTTTCCGTTTTTGTGTTGATGGCCGTTTGTAATATGGGCATAGTAAAACGTCCATGTGTTTTAGTGTCCGTTGCTTGCTGTGGTTTTTTGGTAAGCCTCTTGAGGAAACTTTCAAAGTGTGGAGAAAATAATACAATAAAATTAATAATAATAACTAATAATTAATAATAATAATAATAATAAATAATAATAATAATAATAATAAATAAAATTTAATAATAATAATAATAATAATAAGTTCTACTAAGTTAGGGCAGGTTACAAAAAATAACAGAGTTAAAACCATTTCAATAATAAAATAGTAATAAATAATAATAATATAATAATGATATAGTAATAATAAATAATAGAAATATAAATAATAATAATAATATAATAATAATAATATAATAATAATAATAAATAATAGCAGTTCACCATAATGAAATATGCCGTTTGGGTTTTTGTCTTGCTGTCAACTCTCTCTCTATCTCTCTCTCCTCTCTCTTCGTCATCTCATCTCTCTCATCTCATCCTCTCTCTCTCTCTCTCTCTCTTCTCTCTCTTCCTCTCTCCCTCTCTCTCTCTCGTTCCTCGTTCTCTTCTTCTTCTCTCTCTCTTTTCTCTCTCTCTCTCTCTCTCTTCTTGCGGAAAAAGGACAAAATATGTACTACTTTTTGTCTTAAAAAAACCTTATATAAAGTAATAATATAAAATAATAATTTAATACAATAATAATAATAATAATAAATATATCAATAATAATAATTAATAATAATAATAATAATATAATAATAAATAATAATAGTCAAAAAAATTTTTCGCTGGTTACATGAAAGTTTCTAGAAAACCACCGTTATACGTTTGAACAGGAAAATAATAATAATAAATAATAATAATAATAATATATATATTAAATAATAATAATAATATAAATAATAATAAAATAATAAATAATAATAATTTAATAATAATAAGAAAGGGGGGTGAGGGGGTGTGTTAATATGCAATGTGTAGGATACGTGTAATAAAAAACTCACAATGCGTTGATGACTGCGAATCGGCTCGTGTGCGAAAGCTCGGCTCCGCGGACAAGTGCATGTGAATATACAAAGTTTCACACTGATGCAATAAAGGGGTAGGGTGAATAATTAATAAAATAATAATAACAATAACCGAAAAAGGGGTTGAGGGGTAATGTATAATGCAATTTTGTTGTGTAGGTGTAATAAAAAAAAACAACCACATGCGTTTGAATATCGACTGGCGTTCAATCAACGGAACGCTCGTGTGCGCCAGCCTACAGTTCGCACAAGTGTATGTAAATATAACCAAAGGGGTTAGGACAATAAGGGGGGTTTTGGGTGATAATAATAATAATAATAATGATAATTAATATAATTAATATAATAATAAAATAATAATGTTATAAATAAATAAATATTATAAATAATAATAACGGAAGGGGGGGGGTGAGCAGTCCGGTCGTGTAAGGTAGAGTATAAGTAAGTAGTAGTAGTTGGTGTGTATCACAGTGCCAAGGGCAAGTAGTTATATATAATAAATATATATATATATTATATATTTATATATATATATATATATATAATATTATATATATATATAATATATATATATATTATTATATATATATAATATATATATAATAAATAATATATAATATATATATATATATAATATATATATATATTACAATAAAAGGAGTT
>JABUQX010130095.1:0-2500 GCA_015478945.1 Trachelipus rathkii
ATACTTCAATTATTATTATTATTATTGCTATTATTATTATTATTATTGTGTATTATTATTATTATTATTATTATTATACTATTATTATTATTATGATTACTTATTGTGTTGAATATAGATGTTTATTATTATTATTATTATTATTATTATTATTATTATTATTATTATTATTATTATTATTATTATTATTATTATTATTATTATTATTATTATTATTATTATTATAATATTCCTGGTAGAAAAATGAGGAAAGTGAGTGATTGCAGCATTGAAAACAACCATGTTTTCTTTGCTCCTCTCTCTCTCTCTCTCTCTCTCTCTCTCTCTCTCTCTCTCTCTCTCTCTCTCTCTCTCTCTCTCTCTCTCAATACGCACAAAGAAATTCGAGAAAGATTTTAGGTTAGTTGTTCCAAGGTCACCCGCCCAGCATCAGGTAATTGTTGTTGGGGTGAAGGGATCTTTTAAAATGAAAGGACTATTGAAGGGTGTGGTCGTCGGCACAGGAGTATATAGGTAACGAAGTATCATAGAGTTTATTGAATTAAAGTAGAAAAAACAGTTAGGGATTGGACAGAACCTTGAGGAACACCATTTGAGGAACAAGGAAAGCAGAGAGAGAGAGAGAGAGAGAGAGAGAGAGAAGAAGAAGAAGAAGAGAAGAGAAAGGAAGAGGAAGAAGAAAGAGAGAGAGAGAGAGGAGAGAGAGGAAGGAAAGATTCAGAATGAGGGAAGTGAAGAAATCAAAGTTTTGAGCTAGATTTTATCAATGCCTAATGCCTAATGCCACTGTGCCACATCAAAATATTCCTCAAATTGACGAAGAGTAGAGCGAGAATTCAGAGAGAAGAGAAAAATCATTAGTTGAGCTTTTCTTGCGAAAGCTATACCAATGATGTGAAATATGATTAGAAGAAGAATAATAAGAAAAATAAGAATAAGAATAATAAGAAGAATAAAATTATCTTGTTATAGGTAGATTCGAAATTTTATAAGAAAAAGGAATTTAAAGGTATAATACGAGAGTTTGAGGGTTGAGAGGGATCCCATTTTTAGGCCCAGACTACATGAGCGAACGTCTCCAACAGGAAGTGGAAAGACAGAGACGAATAATTTAACAAGTCGGGGAACAATTTCAAAAGTACAAGTTTGACAACCACAAGAGGAATATCATTAGGACCATATGACATCTTAGTGTTAAGCTCGGAATGAGAAAAAATAACATGTTTAGATGGAATTATAATGTTAAGTACAAATGAGTTGGATGTGGTAGAGAAGGAGAAATTATTTCGGAATCGTCAAAGGTGGAATTAGAAACAAAGGTTTGAGCTAAGAGTTTAGCTTTACCAGAAGGTTGAACGGTAGTTGTGATCTCGGAAAATACTAGAGGAGTAAAAGAAGAAGAAGCAAATACTAGAAAATACTAGAGGTGGAAAAGAAGAAGAAGCATATACTAGAAAATACTAGAGGAGGAAAAGAAGAAGCAAATACTAGAAAATACTAGAGGAGGAAAAGAAGAAGCAAATACTATAAAATACTAGAGGAGGAGGAAAAGAAGAAGAAGCAAAGTTAGAGTAGACATTCTTTTCAAAATGAGAGAAAGGATGTGAGGAAGAGGAACTAGAATGATTATTTCATTTTTTACTCACAAAAAAGTTTCCACGATTGCGGAAACTTGAAGAGACAGTTCAGGATATAGAGATAAATAAAAAGGTGACCGGAGAACCCCGGTGGTGGAGAGAAATTAACAGTGTAAACTGTAAGGGTGTAAGGAGACAATTAGAAGTTAAGAAAATATGAATATTGGGTTCATCCCCAAGAAAATCAGAGATACGGGTAAGGAGCAACACCATCTGCTCAAGGCCATTCTGAATATGGAAATTGAAGGCAAATTTACTCACTGTGCTTAGAGAACCAGAAGAAAGCCATCATTAAAATCATCTAAAATGATTTTTTTTCAGAGACCAGAAAAGATGAGAGAATATGCCCTTTTTTGGGAATAAGATAATCGAAGAATTACTCATATTCAGCAGATTTAAGAGATAAGAGAGAGAGAGAGAGAGAGAGAGAGAGAGAGAGAGAGAGAGAGAGAGAGAGAGAGAGAGAGAGAGAGAGAGAGAGAGAGAGAGAGTATAAATAAACAGACCAAACAAATTTAGTCACAGATTGGCAAGAAAGTCTGGGTCACAAGGTAAAAAATTGAGAAGACTTGACGAAACACAAGAACCAACAAAGTCGTTGCCCGCATATTCCCGACGACCGATTTGGCCGAAAATTAAGGATAGAGGTAGAAGGAGGAAAGAAAGTAGGAGTTTCCTGTCTTAGAGTTCTCAGCACCTGAGATTCGATGAAGGACAACAAGTGAGTTTCAAATGAAGAGAGACGATGTTCAACAAAGTGGAATTTAGATTGAAGACCAAAAATGTTGCAGAAGTTTATGATAAGACCGTGCTCCAGAGCAAGCCTGTGTCAAGATCATGTAATAATAATAATAATAATAATA
>JABUQX010130095.1:17500-27500 GCA_015478945.1 Trachelipus rathkii
TTCCTTCATCTTTCTAATCTTTATTCCTTTCAATCATTCCTTCCTTCGTTCCTCTCTTCTTATCTTCCCTATCTTATTCTCAATTTATTTTCTTTCATTTTCTAACCGATTTCTTCAAATATTCCTTATTCCATCATTTCTCTCATATATATATATATATATATATATATATATATATATATATATATATATATATATATGTATATATATATATATATATATATATTAGAGTAGTTATATATATATATATATATATATATATATGTATATATATATATATATATATATATAGAAGAGTATATATATATATATATATATATATATATATATATAGTAGTATATAAAGATATATATATATATATATATATATATATATATATATATATATATATATATATATATATATATATATATATATATATATATATATATATATATGCGGAATATGCATCTTGAAATTTGTTTAAGCTTTTGCATCGGAAATGTTATGAGGAGGGATTAAGGTAAAATTCCTATTTTATAGGTTGACGAATTAAATATTTTTATTTGCGGTTTTATTCATATTTAAAAGTTTCTCTTCCATGAATATGAAATCAACTCTGTAAATTTATGATCGCATTTCGGTATACATATACTCACACGCACACACACGCATACACACACACGCACACACACACACACACCTACACACACACACAATTATCAGTATGTATGTATATATATATATATATACATATATATATATAAATATATGTTATATATATATATATATATATATATATATATATATATATATATATATATATATATATATATTTAAATATATATATATATATATATATATTTATATATATATATATATATATATATATATATATATATATATATATATATTATATATATATACATATATGTTTGCAAAGTTTTATTAATATATATATATATATATATATATATATATATATATATATATATATATATATATATATATATATATATATATATATATATATATATATAGAGTGTGTATATATATATATGGCGGGGACAGATAAAAATCGTTTCTTATATATATATATAGCAGCAGCAGCATATATATATATATATATAGTTGTTGTTATTGGTTGTTGTTATATATATATATATATATATATATATATATATATATATATATATATTTATATTTATATATATATATATATATATATATATATATATATATATATATATATATATATATATATATATATATATATATATATATATATATATTTATATATATGTTTTATATTTACTTACTATTGTATTGTAAGTGTATATATCTATATGTTATATATATATATATATATATATATATAGCATATATATATATATATAGTATGCTATATACATAGAGACAGATATATATATATGCGTTTTATATAAAATCTTATATATTTATATATATATATATATATATATATATATATATATATATATATATATATATATATATATATATATATACATATATATATATATATATTATTATTATACAGTTAGAGTTGAGCAGTTGAAAGATATAGTTATTATATATATATATATATATATATATATATATATATATATATATATATATATATATATATATATATATATATATATATATATATATATATACATATATGTATATATATATATATATATATATATATATATATATATATATATATATATATATATATATATATATATATATATATATATATATATATATATATATATATATATATATATATATATATAAAGTGAAAGGACCAAATATTAAATTTCTAAGAAAATGGGAGTAATTTATATAAATTACTAAAATCATCTTACCTAAATTGTTAACTTTAATCGCCGGGCATGAGAGTGAGCAAAATCCGAGATAACATCTTCAGTTTTTATGTCAATATTTCGATGTATGTAGAGGAGGGCAAGTCCAGTAAGTCTTTCATCTCCAATAGTATTTCTCAAGTAGGTTTTCAGAAGTCTTAATATTGAAAAGCTTCTTTCTACTGAAGCAGTAGATACGGGTAAAATTGCCAGTATTTGAAACAAGATGTAAATATTTGAAATTGTGACTGCGAACAAGAAACTAGTTCGTCTATTGCTGTTTTTGGACGATCTATGCTGTGATGCCGTTTCAACTTCCATAAATCCCTTTCTGGTTTTACTAAATCTTCAATTGAGCTCTCGAGATCTTCCTTGTAAAATGTTTCACAATCTTTTATCTTCTCATATGTCACATTACACCTGTTCGGAATGACAAATTGCAAGGAAGAGATAATTTCTTTATGATTTAAAAACCTTTCTCCTAATGCTGATATTAAATAATCCAAAAATGGTATAAAAATGGATGTACAATAATAAGTTTGTGGGTCGGAAGTAGGAATGTTGGGTCTTTCTGTATTTTTGGAACTTGTTTATTCTTGGTACAGCAATTTCTATACTCAGTTCAGATACGCTTACACATTCTTCAAAAATCTGCTGAAATTCTAATGTTGCATTTTCTCTGATGGCTTCAAGCCATGGCCCCCCTGGCCCCCCCCTGGATACACCACTATATATATATATATATATATATATATATATATATATATATATATATATATATATATATATATATATATATATATATATATATATATATATATATATATATATATATATATAACTTTTTTCACAATTTCCAAGTAAATGGTGGAGACTGTGCCTATATAAACGTTAACCCGACAGAAACAGGTGTCGAAAACCTCGAGTCTAATAACTTCGACATTTTATGGCTGAAGATCTTTCTTCCTACAACTTCTAATATCTTATGTTTCCGCTGCTGCTGCTCTCCTAATAGATCAGACTTTCCTACACTTTTTAAATATCTTGCTATTTCTCACGAGACTGAACTTCTTCTCATCCAAATGCCTAGGTCGTCTACTTAGGGGACTTCAACGTACAACACACTGCATGGTTGGGCTCCTCTCATTATGACACAGGTGGCAGGGAAGATGAAACATTCAGTATTCTCAACGATCTGGGATAGTTGATTAAGGAACCTTCACACATACCAGACTATCCTAACCAATTCTTGAACACTCTTGACCTATGCTTCACTACTTCTCCTTCTAGCTACAAATAAACAATTTCACCTCTTATTGGTAACTCTGACCACAATCTTGTAGCTCTTAATTATTACACTTTCTCTGCAGCAGCTCCTCTATGCCCTAAGCGTATTTTCTGGCACTTCAGTCGGGCTAATTGGGATAAATTTCATCGCTTCTTTGCTACTTACCCTTTGTATGAATCCTGCTTTGACTCGGAGGACGCTTCGGCGACTGCTGAATAAGTAGGGAACGTGATTTCCAGGGGAATGGGCAAGTTCATTCCATCTTCTACTAAATCTTTTCTCCCGAAAATCCGTGGACCGATGGTATCTGTTCTCCTGCTATTTAAGATAGAGACAATGCCTATCGGAAATGGAAAAGCTCTCCTTCTCCTATACCTCTTGATAATATTCGTTCAGCTCGGAATTGTTGCAGAGATATTATTCGTCAGGTTAAGCGTGCTTTCATCATAAGGAAGTGCGCTGATCTTGGATCTCCTACTGATAAAAATTTCTGGCCTCTTACCAAAAACATCTCAAATAACTTCTGTAAATCTGCCTTTCCTCCTCTTATTCGCTCTGACGGAAATGTAGCTAATACTCCTTCTGAAAAGGGTAATCTCTTCGGCCTCCTTATTTCATCTAATTTTACCTTGGACGATTCTGGCAACCCTCCTCCTACTCTTTCTCCTCTCAGGTGTCTCATGGCTCCTCCTGTGGTTACACATGGTCGTGTGCATGGGATCCTGAGATCTACGAGCATCAGGAAGGCTAGTGTCCCGGATGGCATTCCTCCCCGTGTTTAAGGGAGTGTGATTCCGAGCTGGCACCTGTCCTCGTTCGGCTTTACTATCTATGCCTTAATTCTAACACTTTTCCTCAGTGCTGGAAGGGGCATGTGTTCAACATATCCCGAAGAAGAGTAGCCGCTCTGATGTTTCTAACTATCGTCTTATAGCTCTCACTTGTATTCTGTCTTGAATCTTTGAAACTCTTCTCAACTCTCATTTCCTGGATCATCTGGAATCCCATTTCCTCATTTATGATCACCAGTATGGTTTTCGACTTTCGAGGTCAACTAGTGACATTCTTTCCTATCTCATTGATTTATGGTCTTTTGCTCTTAGGGACTATAGGGAGTCGTGTGTGGTGACATTTGACATATCGAAAGCCTTTGACCGGGTATGGCATGCGTTACTTCTTTCTAAGCTCCCTTCTTTTGGGTTTCCTCCTTCCCTTTGCTCACTTATGTCTAATTTTCTCTCAGATCGCTCCATATTGGCACTGGTTGATGGAGCAATCTCTTCTTCCTTTCCTGTTAACTGTGGTGTTCCATAATGTTCTGTTCTATCTCCAACTTTATTTTTACTTTTCCTTAACGATCTTTTCAACTGCACTTCTAAGTCTATTCATTCTTATGCCGACGAGTTAACTCTTCATTCTTCTACTCATTACAAATCTGCACCCCCTTTTGATCCTAGAATTGATTCTCGACTTCAGCTTTCCGATTCTAATCTTGCCAATCTGGACGAGATTTTCCGGTGGATTCGCCTGAACCGTGTGAAGTTCAACTCTTTAAAAACTCTTCTTCAAATCTCCATCCAAAAAATACCTCCCAGCTTTCCTAGCTTCTTCGACGGTTCTCCCGTCTTACCTTCGGATAACATAAACATTCTTGGTCTCAACATAAAAGATAAACTATCTTGGAAACCTCAAATCACAATGGTTGCTGAGGTAGCATCAAAGAAGCTGGGAGTTCCGCTTAGGTTGCGAGAATTTTTTTCTTCCGAACAGTTGCTTCTATTATATAAGGGTCGTATCCGCACTTGTATGGAGTACTGTTCCCACATTTGGGGGAACTTCGATTCTGCCCTTCCTTTTGGATAGAGTTGAGGCTAAGGCTAAAAGATTATTAAACTCTCCCCTACTTTCAAACTCCCTTGACCCTCTATCTCTGAGACGTAACGTTAGTTCACTATCTCTTTACTATAGGTACTACAACGCCAGGTTCTCGAGGGAGTCGTCCTCTCGCATTCCTCCACCAATACGTCGCCCTCGTTGCACAAGAGGTACTCTTCTTTCTCATGAATTCTGTGTGAATATTGGGAACCCCAGACTTGTTTCTGTGGTGCCTCATACTTTCCAGCCACATCTCTCCTATGAAACTCTCTGCTTTCATTTGTTTTTCCTGCTGTATTTAATCTCCCTTTCTTAAAATCCTCCGTCTACGGTCACCTCAGAGATTTGTGTTAGGCTTGGGATAGGGTGGGATTCCCTATATATTTTTTTTTGTTATTTTGTTTTCTTATTCCGCCCCCTCCTTGAAAAGGGCCCTGCCCGTGAGTGGTGGTCGCATATATATATATATATATATATATATATATATATTATATATATATATATATATATAATATATATATATATATATATACTTATAAATATATATATATTATATATATATAGTATATATATATATATATATATTATATAATTAATATAATATATAATATTATATCTATATATATATATATATATATATATATGTATATATATATATATATATATATATATATAATATATATATATTATATATATATATATATATATATATATATATATATATATATTATATATAATAAATATACTTATATAATATATATATATATATATTATATATAATATATCATATATATATATATATATATATATATATATATTTATATATATATAATATATATATATATATATATATATAATTATATTAAATTAATATATATATATTAATTATAATATATATATATAATTAGTATATATATATATTATATAATATATATTTATATATCTATATATATTATATATATTATATATATATATAATAGTATATTAATAATAATATATATATATTATAATTAATATCATATATATATATATATATATATATATATATAATATATATATATCTATATAATTATATATATATATATTATATATATATATATGGTTTTTTATGTGTTTTGTAAGTATGTTTTGTTTAGCCAGAATTTATTTTAGATTATTTGAAATCAAATTAAATAAAGGAAAGCTGTTAAAATGCTGCAAATACTTAATAATCCTAGTTAAATCTTTTAATAACATCAAAAAGGAAAAATTAATAAAATAATAATATAATAATAATAATAATAATTAATAATAATAATAATAATATAATTAATTAATATAATAATAAAATAATAATAATAATAATAATAATAATAATAATAATATACTAATAATAATAATAAATAATAATAATAATTATAATAATATAATATAATAATAAATAATAATAAAAATAATAATAATATAATATAATAATAATAATATATAATAATAATAATAATAATATAATAATATAATAATAATAATAAGATGATGATGAATGATAAAGCATGATGATGTGATGATGATATGAGATGATGATGATGATGGATCGACTGATGATGATGATATGATGGTGATGATGAGATGAATGAGATGATGATGATGATGATGATTAATAATAATAATAATAATAATAATAATCAATAATAATAATAAATATTAATAAATAATAATAATAATAATAATAATAATAATAATAATAATAATAATAATAATAATAATAATAATAATAATAATAATAATAATAATAATAATAATAATAATAAATAATAATAATAATAAATAATAATATAAATAATTAAAAGAAGAAGAAGAAGGAGGAAGAAGAAGAAGAAGAGAAGAGAAGAAGAAAGAAGAAGAAAGGAAGAGAAGAAGAAGAAGAAGAAGAGAGAAAGAAAGAAAGAAGAGAAGAAGAAGACAGAAGTATATATATGAATAATTATATATATATATATATATATATATTATATATATATAATATAATATTATATATATATATATATATATATATATATATATATATATATATATATATATGCATGTGAGTATGTAAGTATGTGCAATGCAAGAGAAAAAGAAGAAAAAAAAGCTAGGTCTATAAAATTTTATTTCCCTTATCTGCGTGGCATGTAAAAAAGCGAGCTCAAAATCGCCTCCAGTTTACAATGTACGTTTTACAAAACTTGTATATAAAAATGGTATTTTATAAATATTTTTCATCGTCACTCTTTTAAGAACTGCTCGCTCAATATATTCCTTTATCTGAGCGTCTATTTTTTGGATGGTAGGGGTACGGAAGGATAGGGTTTTAAGGCTTTTAACAACCCCCTTCCCCCGCTTTTTGAAGTCATGAAATATTTTGCGTTTTTTTTTCTTTGTTCGGATCAGTTTCCTATATTAGTTCCACTCCCCAACCCTCTTTTTATCCCCTCCCCCTCCCCTCCCTATCACATACTCCTAACCCCCCCCCCCTGTCTACATATTCGTTCATTGTTGTTCATCATCTATTTAAATTGTTTGTAAAAGCAGTTTTGTCTGTATCGAATTAATAAAATATTAATATTTCTTATATAAATATAATATATAACTCATATTAACATAATATATATATACTATTATATAAATACTATATATATATTATACTTACTTATATAATATATAATATATAGTATATAATATATACTATTCATATATATATATATATATATATATTAATTTAATTTTATAAATTATAATAGTCCACTTCTTTATTATTATTATTATTATTATTATTATTATTATTATTATTATTATTATTATTATTATTATTATTATTATTATTATTATTATTATTATTATTATTTATTATTATTATTATTATTATTGATTTTAATTATTTTTTATTATTATTATTATTATTATTTATACAACTTTATATAGCAAAGAATTTTCAGCCAGACAAAATCATTCCTTGATAAATTTAATAAATGAAAAATTTTAAAAACTGAAAAATATTTTAAGTAATATTTTAATTAATATTTTTTAATAATAAATATTTTTCAGTTATTCCAATTTTCATATTTTACTTTTAAATGGCAATTAAGAATTGTTATTAGTCTATTCATGAATCCTTTTTTATTTACCTTGATTTGCAATTGTCCTCTGATTGTAATGTGATTTGTTTTTGATTTGGGATTTGTTTAGTTGATTGATTGTGATTAATTTGTGAGTTGTTTTAATTTTGGATTGATTGCGATTTGTCTTGCGAGTTTTCTTGTTTTTTTTTTTTTTTGTATTTTTTTTAGTGTTGTGATTGACTGTGATTTGTTTTTTTATGATTGATTTTAATTGTCTTGTGATTTTTCATTATTTTTGATTTGTTTTAATTTTGGGATTGTTTCACGATTTAGTTTAATTAATTTGTGATTGTTGTGGAAAAAAAATTTCACGAAACCTTTATTCAAAGTCGTCTTTTTTATAAGGTTGTATAAGGTGTATAAGGTTGTAAAAAGATTAAAGATGCTTTGCGGATCGGTGCGGTGCGGTGCGATGCTGGGTGGATCACTGTTTTAAACTCTTGGAGAGAGGTGTGATGCTGAAGGATGAAAAGTGGTATGGTGCGTTGCGTTGCGTTGCGTTGCGTTGCGTTGCGTTGCGTTGCGTTGCGGTGCGGTGCGGTGCGGTGCTGTGAAAGGGTCTTCAATGGGTTCTGTGAGATGAAATAAATGCGGGGCTAGCCCAACCCTAAATTAAATAGGTAAAAAGTAATTGAATCAAAATTAATATAAAATTTAAATATATATATATCATTATATATATCATAATATATATATATGTATATATATATATAATCTCGTATATTATATATTATATATAATATATATTATATAATATATATATAATATATCTATATATATATATTATATATAGTATATATTATATATATATAATATATAATATATATTATATATAGTAATATAACTATATATATATATAGTATAATATATAGTATATATTAAGTTATATTATATAGTATAGTATATAGTATCATATATATATAGTTTATATTATATATAATATAAAATATATTTATAAATATTATATATATTATAATAATTATTATATATATATATATATATATATATAATAGTATTATATATGAATATATATATATTATATATATATATAATATATTATAATATATATATATATATAATATATATATATATATATATATATATTTATATATATATATAATACATAATATATATATATATATATATATATATATATATATATATATATATATATATTATATATAATATATATATATATATACTATATATATATATATAATATATATATTGTATATATATTATATAAATCATATACTTATATAGTATATATATATATATATATATATTATATAGTATATAAATATATTATATATAATTATATATATATATATATTATATATAGTAAATAACTCCTATACCCATCACTTACCACTATATATTTATCTCTTTTGTTATGATACGCAAAATATGTTTATAGAATATTTTAGCAATCACATTTTGCTTATTACTTTCCCCTTCTTTTAGAGATTCATCTTTTTAGATGTGTTTTTTATTCTTTTATTTATTTCATTCTTGTTTCGGTTCAAAAAACGGAAACGTCTTCCCGAGAATGGAGAGCGAAACGTCCGGTTGCGGCGGATGAAGCGGAGAGAGAGAGAGTGAGAGAGAGAGAGAGAGACGAGAGAGAGAGAGAGAGAGAAGCAGAGAGAGAGAGAGAGAAGAGAAGAGAGAGAGGAATGATGTTTCTTTCAATGTTGTTTAAAAGGCGCTTTGTATAATACTCATGTAAGAAGAAAGAAGAGCTTTTTCTGTCTTCTATTTTAAAAGAGATCGAACGTCTCGTTATTTCCCAATTTTTGTTTAATCCGCCATCGTAATTTTTTTGCTTCCTCTCCACATTTTTAGT
>JABUQX010130095.1:42500-45000 GCA_015478945.1 Trachelipus rathkii
TATATAATATATATACTATATATATCAATATATATATATATATATCTATATTATATATATATAATATATATACTATTATATATATATATATAATCTATCTACTCTGTGTCTTACAAACTTTCCCTGCAGAAAATGCAATAATCATTCTGGTTCCTCTTCCTCCAGCCCTTTAAAGGCATTTTACAAAAAAAAAAAAAAAATGTCAACTCAACCTTTGCTTGATCCTCTTTCCTTCCTCTAGTATCTTCCGATGGCACAACTGCCATCGTACCTTGTGCCAATGGAAACTCTTCGCTCAAGCTTTTGCTTCTAATTCAACTCCTGACGATTCCCAGTCTTAGTAAACTATTTTGTCTCTGTCTTTTCACTTATGCCTTCCAATCTTACCGGAAATGTGCAACCATACAACCAAGTCAGAAGAAGGAGGACAACTCCCAACCCTTTAGCAAGCGTTATTTCGCTGTAACCTTCTTCGTTCTTTCAAAGGTTTTAAAATCTAAACTGAACAGAGAGATTTGGAAACATTATAATTCTTCTAATCTCATCTCTGGTCGCCAGTATGACTTTTTCAAAAAATACTTAATTGGTGACCCACTTTCTCTTCTTTCTCTCCTTTCTTTTCTTTCTCTCCGTTCTCTTCTTTCTCTCCTTTCTTTTCTTTCTCTTTTTTCCTTGTTTCTCTTGTTTCTCTTGTTTCTCTTCTTTCCCTCCTTTCTCTTTCTCTTTTTTCACTTGTTTCTTTTGATTCTCATGTTTCTCTTCTTTCTCTTCTGTCTCTTCTTTCTCTTTTTTCCCTTGTTTCTCTTGTTTCTCTTCTTCCTCTTCTTTCTCTTTTTTTCTTTTCTTTCGCTTTCTCTTTTCTCTTATTCTTGATTCTCTGCTATTCTACATTTCGGAAAATCTTTTGCTTTGGTGCTAAACATATCGAAAACTGTTATAGACAGCCACCATTCATCCATTATATCTAGGTTCTGTCCATTTAACAACCCCTTTTTCTACTCTTTATTTAATGTCCTTCTTTCAAACACTTTGTCTCATATCCACATCTGACCTCTCTCGTATCTCTTAGCGCAAAAAAAAAACAAACAAAAAAAACCATTGTAGTTTTTAATGCCTCAAAAAAACCGTTTCTTCATCTATCTACTCGACATAATCTTCCACACAATTATAAAATCCTCTTCAAAAACTTAAACCTTCCTCTGTTCTTATAATTCTTGGCTTTCTCCCTTTATCACGTGACCTTAATTATAAGAATTACATTATTTCTCTTTTGAAATAAGTTTCATATAGGGTTCGGTGTTCTAAGGTGCGTTCGGAACTTGCATTGCTCGTCATCGTATGGAGTATGCAATACATCTGGGGTGGTTCTGCACACACTCTTCTTCATGATAAGGTGTAATCAAGGGGTTTTCGGCTTCCTAATTCTCCTGCTCTCCCTCACTCTCTCCAATTAGTTTCTAGCCGCCAAACTGTTGCATCCCTCCAATTATATTATCGCTATTACAATGGACACTGCCCTTTTCTCTCTCTCTCTCTCTCTCTCTCTCTCTCTCTCTCTCTCTCTCTCTCTCTCTCTCTCTCTCTCTCTCTCTCTCTCTCTCTCTCTCACTCTCACTCTCTCTCTATCTCTCTCTCCTTATATTATCGCTATTTAGAATGGAAACTCTCTCTCTCTCTCTCTCTCTCTCTCTCTCTCTCTCTCTCTCTCTCTCTCTCTCTCTCTCTCTCTCTCTCTCTCTCTCCTTTTATTATCGCTATTTAGAATGGACACTCCTCTTATCTCTCTCTCTCTCTCTCTCTCTCTCCTCTCTCTCTCTCTCTCTCTCTCTCTCTCTCTCCTTTTTTATCGCTATTTATAATGGCATCTCTCTCTCTCTCTCTCTCTCTCTCTCTCTCTCTCTCTCTCTCTCTCTCTCCTCTCTCTCTCTTCTCCTCTCTCTCTCTCTCTCTCTCTCTTCTCTCTCTTTCTCTCTCCCCTTTTATTATCGCTATTTAGAATGGACACTCCTCTTCTCTCTCTCTCTCTCTCTCTCTCTCTCTCTCTCTCTCTCTCTCTCTCTCTTTTCCTCTCTCCTTTCTTATCGCTATTTTTAATGGACACTCCTCTTCTCTCTTCTCTCTCTCTCTCTCCTCTCTCTCTCTCTCTCTCTCTCTCTCTCTCTCTCTCTCTCTCTCTCTCTCTCTCTCTCTCTAATCTCTCACACAGTATCATCCTTTCTCCGTCCAACTTTCTGATCCTATGCTTAACCGCTATGCTCAATCTTTCATGTACTTCACTGGTGAAGTCAGGAACAAACTTTAATTTATTTTTCCCCCAACTTCCCTTGATTTGTATACTTTGTATCGGGTCAAATCGGCCTTTTATTTGGCCTTGGATACTGGTTATCCACAAGTACCGTGGAAATTAGTAAGCCTCTGGCATTTGCCTACCGGAATATATATATTATATATATATAATATATATATATATATATATATATATATATATATATATATATAT
>JABUQX010130095.1:55000-57598 GCA_015478945.1 Trachelipus rathkii
AATATGGTATAGGTGTAGATGCTCTTTGAGAGAGAGATTTAGAAAGTGAGTTTTTTAAAGACCCCAAATGACCAAGAATTATTCCACAGGTCTCATGGACAACCATCATGAATAGAATCTGGAAGATTAAAGACCTAGAGCCAAATCTATACAATGATGAGCTGATTCGAAATAAACAGAAAAATGGAGTGTCATGTCATCGGGATATGAATGGGTCGAGTTAATTGAGCAACTGAGAAAATCGTTAATGATAAGTAGGAAAAGAGAGGGAGATCAGATAGAACCCTTAGGAACACCACTATTTATAGGGAGAGAAGAAAATGTTTTAAATGGAAAATGTTTTTAATGGAAGAAATGTTTGAAATTTTTTGACAAATAAAATTAAAAAATAAATAAATAAAAGTTTTAAAACAATAAATTTTTTAAAAAATAAATATAAATTAAAAAATAAAATAAAATCAAAAATAAATTAAAAGTTTTAAAATAAAATATTTTTATAATAAATAAAAAATTTAAAAATAATTAAAATTTAAAACAAAATAAAACATAAAATTTATAAAAAAGCTATATAAGCAAAATATAAATATAAAATAAAAACATAAAATAAATAAAAATTAAAACAATGAAACTTACAAAATAATAAAAAAGATTTGACAAACAAAATAAAATGTATAAATATAAAAAAAAACTTAACAAGCAAAATAAAACTTATAAAATAATAAAAATAGCAAACAAAATATGCATGTTTCAGATTAGAAAAGAAATATAATAGTTGACGTTTCACTCTGTGCTTTTTGTAGGTAAACCCCTTCTTGGGGGCTCTCAGATACAAATCAGGGTTTTGAATCCATCATTTTCAAGTTCTTCGTCTTTGTAAACATACACATTGATACCAATTTTGTTTTATAAGTCAATGTTTACTAATCTCCCTCACACCGGCTCCGGCTCTGGCTCCGGTTCCGGTTCCGGTTCCAGCCCAGCACCGGTTCCAGCAATGGCTCATATGCTCCGATACATGAGACTTCTTCACTTTCGCTCTTACTCCGTCTTCTTCTGTCACGCACTCTGTACTTTTCTTCTTGGAATCCCCTACTGCGGTCCCACAGACACCCTTGAGGGTTCGGAAACCCTTATAATCAAGTTCTACGGCCTTATAAACATATATAGGGACACCAGATTTGACCCATTATGTGTTTGTAGCCAGATTTCAACTCTGGCTCCAGCTCCAGCTCTAGCTCCAGCTCAGTGTTCCGGCAATGGCTCATTTGATCCAATTCTGACTCCGACTCCTTCTCCTTCCTCTTTTATAAACTCTGTGATTTTCGTCAATCTCAACCATTTCCAAGTTTTGGGGCTCAGCCCCATCTTTACAAGGGTGTAGCGGAGCGGAACCTTGGCTCCGGAAGGAGACGACACCAACTGTTGGGGTGCCAAGCTTGAGGGGATACGACATCTCTAAGAAGTACCTCCTCAGAGATCGAACCAGCTATACCGCTACAGAACGGGGATGTAACCTCGTCTTCGACGAGGCTACGTCATAAGAGGAAGGGTTACCAAATTTGAAAGATATACGACGTCTCTAAGAAGTAGCTCCTCGAAGCATACCACTACAACAAGCTTCAGTATCCTCGGCGAGGTTACGTCATCACCTATAAGTGCACCAAATTTCAATCCTTTATGAGCTCTCTAACTCATAAAAAGGCTATCCTAAAATTTTAAGGGGCTGCAGCCACTTTCGGGAATACAGCATCATGTAACCTCGTCGTAGACGAGGTTACGTCATCACCTATAAGTATACCAAATTTCAACCCTTTACCTGCTCTCTAAGAAGTAGCTCCTCAAAGATCGAACCAGCCGTACCGCGACAGAAAATACGTAACCTCGTCTACGACTAGGTTGTGTCATCACCTATAAATATACCAAGCTTCAGGGGGATACGATAGCCCTGACCATACTAAAAAGAGGGGAAAGTAAAAATGAGCGTGGCTTAAAAGGAGTTTGAAACCCAAATTGGGTTCGCAACCTCAAATTTTGGGATCACAGATCCCAAAATCAGACTCTTCGGAAAAAAATATACAATCTGGCTAGACAAAAAGCCGAAATCTCGTGGCTGACAGTTCTGTCACCCTGCGATAGTAGTAAGGTGACAAAACCGTCACCGGTCGATCGTGGACCCTATACTACTGTACTATTGTGATATCTTGAAACTGGTATTAGTGGCGATTAAAATAGTCACTTTAAACTTAGGCTGGTAGGCCTGGTTATTAAAAGTGTGACTGAAGTTCCGTCTTCACCGGTCTGCAGTCTGCATAGTGCTTGATTTTTCGTTATTGTTGTTAGTTGTCTGAAAGAATCTTTTAGAGCAGGGGTCTTCAACCTTTTTAAGCTCACGGGCCATATGATCTGTTTCTTATTGCTTTGCGGGCTCATTAGTATATATATGAAAGATATGAGCAGGAGGAGAGGAGAGTGAGAGGAGGAGAGAGAAAGAGGAGAGAAAGAGAGAGAGAGAGAGAGAAAGAGGAGAGAGAGAGAGAGAGAGGAAAGAGAGAGACGAATGGAATGTAATAAGTGAATGTAATGGATGGAATGGCACAA
>JABUQX010130096.1:0-10000 GCA_015478945.1 Trachelipus rathkii
TCTCATTTATTTTTGTTATTTATATTTAAATGGGGCGTGCTGCGAATACAGTTCACATGCATTATTAATTGTGTTACCAACATTATGATTATTATATTATTATAATTATTATTATTATTTATTATTATTATTGATTATTAATTATTATTATTATTGATTATTGATATTATTGGTTATTATTTATTATTGAGCGATCGTAAGTTTTTAATTTATTCATATTTGCAGTATTATTATTGATTATATATATTATGTGATTATGTGATTATTGATTATATAGATTATGTGTCATTATTATATGATAATATATATTATTATTGGATTATATATTATTATATTATTATTATTTGATTGAATTATTATTGATTATTATGGATGTATTATTGATTATTGATATTATTATTATTATGTATTTTATGATTAATATAAGATTATTTATTATTTTTAAACTATTATATGTTTGGGATGATTAGTATGATGATATTAGTATCATCATCATTGTAATCTTTTCTATTACTATCATTATGATGATGATCTCTCTCTCTCTCTCTCTCTCTCTCTCTCTCTCTCTCTCCTCGCTCTCCTCGTCTCTCATCTCTCTCGTCTGGCTGCTCCTCTCGTGCTCTCTCTCTCTTCTCTCTCTCTCTCTCTCTCTCTCGTCTCTCTGCTCTCCCCTCTGCTCTCTCCTCTGCTCGTGCTCTCTCTCTCGTCTCCTCTCTCTCTCTGCTCTCGCCTCTCTCTCTCTCTCTCTTGCTCTCTCTCTCTCTCTCTCTGCTTTCTCTCTCTCTCTCTCTCGCTCTCTTTCCTTCTTTCTCTCTCTCTCTCTCCGTATCTGTCTCGTGTCTCGTCTCTTGTCCTCTCGTGTTCTCTCTCTTGTCTGTCTTCCCTATCTCGTGGTCTCTGTCTCTCTCTCCTGTCTCTCTCTCTCTCCTCTCTCTCCGCTGTCTCTCTCGTGTTCTCTCGGCTCGGTGGTCTCTCTCGTGTCTCTCTGCTCTCTCGTCTCATCTGCTTCTCTCTCTCTCTCTCTGCTCTCTCTCTCTCTCTCTGCTCTCTCCTCTCTCTCTCTCTCCCCTCTCGTCTTCTGTCTCTGTTCTCTCGTCCTCTCTCTCCTCTCTGTCTCTCTCTCTGCTCTCTCTCTCTCGTCTTCTCTCTCTCTCTCTGCTCTCTCTTCTCTCTCTCTCCTCTCTTCTCGCTCTGCTCTCTCTCTCTCGTCTCGTCTCTCTGTCTCCTCTCTTCTCTCTCTCTCGTCCTCTCGTCGAGACTATTTATCGTAGTTTATTGTATCAAACTATCCTAATATATTACTATCTACCACGTATCGTAGTCTATCGGTATCGTGATCTATCTATCGAGTCTATCTATGCTAGTCAGTCTATCGTGATCTATCCTAGTCTAGTCTATCTGATCATATCTAATCTACTATTCTATCGCCTATCTATCTATCTATCTTGATCTTATCTATCTATGCTGTCTATCCTATCTAGTCTATCTTATCTAATCTATCTTCATCTATTCTTATCTATCGGTAGTCTAGTCTATCTATCTATCTATCTAGTCGGTAATCGGTATCTATCTATCTAGTCTATCTATCTTATCTATGTATCTATCTATCTATCTAGTCTACGTATTTATGCGGTATCTATGCTATCTATCTATCTATACTACTCTATCTATCTATCATATCTATCTTATCAATCTATCTATCTATCTATCTAAATCTATCTATCTATCTATCTATCTATCTATCTATCTATCTATCTATCTTATCTATCTATCTATCTATCTATCTATTATCTATCTATCTATCTATCTACCTATTTATCTATCTATCTATCTTCTTATCTATCTAATCTAGTCTATCTATCTATCTATCTATCTACTATCATCTATCTATCTATTCTATCTAGCTCATCTATCTATCTATCTATCTATCTATCTAGTCTATCTATCTATCTATTCTATCTAATCAATATATCTATATATCTATATATCTATTATATCATATAATATCTATATATTGCTATCCGACAAAACCCTATCTTTTATCTAACCTATTCTACCTATTCTATTTAATTCATCTATTTGTATTATCATTAAAATTAGCGACATGAGTTGTGATGAATCCCATAAAGGTTGAAACCTCGCTTATCTTTTGTTAAAATACGGCACCTTGATATTGAATTACCACTTTGGGGCATTTCTATCTGTTAATATACTAACAAATACTTTGCCTATCAATTTAATAAAGCACGATAAAGCAAATAAGTAAGCTACACTTCTGAGTTATTATTAATATAACAACTTATTATTGATTATTGTTATATGAATTATTATTATTATATTATTATTATTATCTATTATTATATATTTATTATTATTATTATTAATTAATGATTATTATTATTATTATTATTATTATTTATTGATTATTATTATTATTATATTTATTATCGCTAATATTCTTATTTGTATTATTTTAATTATCACTTTTATCATTATTATTGTTATCTTTGCTATTATTATTATTATTATTATTATTATTATTATTATTATTATTATTATTATTATTATTATTATTAATTATTATTATTATTATTATTATTATTATTATTATTATTATTATTATTTAGTTACTATTATTATTACAATTATTATTAATACAACTATTTTAGTCACAAATATCACAATTTCTATTACTTTCTAACACAAGCGCTGATAGAGCAGTCAAAACTACCAGTTTTACAATTATTGCCGAATATTTTGTACGTTATAATAATAATTCTCATAATTGATTAAATCATCTTTATATTCTAAAGACGGATATTCCATGTTCACTGAAAGCAACTCTGATGTTTCACTTCCAAACATAATTCCAGAAGCCTCTGAATATATCTATCCGGACATATTGAAACATCGAAAGACACCTGAACTGAGCCACTTCTCTCTTCTCCACCACAACATCAGAAGTCTTAAACAACATCACAATACTTTTCTGGACTATCTAAGTTACCAAAATATCACAATTGACTGCATAGTACTAACCGAAACATTTCTGAATGAACATAACAACGGGTTATACCCGATCCCAGGATATACTGAAACACATGCATTTCGAACTAACAAACGGGGTGGGGGAGTTTCACTTTACTTAAAAAATGGCTTCTGTACATCTCATGAAGTCATAATTTCACTCGTCAACCCACACATAGAGGCACTAGCAACTCGCATTAAAATGAAATCGAATCAACTAATTGTAATGGGAGTCTATCGACCCCCAAATTCATCTAAAACAGAGTTCATAAATGCTCTCAAAGAAATTATCAAAACACATTTTCTTAATTCTAAAGTAATAATTGCGGGTGATTTCAACATTGATCTATCCAACGAGAACATTGCAAATCGGGCTAACTCTCTCTCAAACTTAATGTTATCAAATGGTTTCGTCAATTACATAACACTACCTACACGTCCAAACAACGTCGAAAATAGATGTCCGTCCTTAATAGATCATATCTGGGGGAACCTAAACTGGAACGTTAAAACCTTCGTAATAAAAAGTGATATGTCCGATCACTTTCCATGTCTTGCAAAAATTGCTATTAATAAAACTCAAAATTTCACCACCATAAAATACAGACTAGATGGTGAACATCAAAGGCTGAAATACATAAACAAAATGAATGAAATTGACTTTTCATTCACATACAGTGAGAACATAGGCATCGAAGAAAAATTCAACTCGTTCGTAAATATATTAAATAAATGCTACGACGAATCATTCCCAATTAAAACGAAAAAACTTGGTGCTAAAAGAATTCAAAACCCATGGCTAACACCAGCTTTGCTAAACTCTATCAACCAAAAACATAAACTCTACCGAAACTTTAAAAACAAAATTATTCCATTCCAAGTGTGTAACACTTATGATAAACAATTAAAAGCAGTTCTTAAGAGAGCAAAGAGAAAACCCAACCCTGACAAATTCCAGGATTGCAACAAAGACTCGAAGGCCACTTGGGGTTTAATCAATAAATTAATCAACAATAACAAAAAAAACTCACAATGTATAAAAGAACTGAATTTAAACAATCAGTTAACAACCAACCAAAATAAGATCGCAGACGGACTAAACGAATACTTCGTAAACGTCGGTAAGCAAATCTTGAGAGACAAACCCCCTTGTCAAACATCATATGAAACTTTTCTCCCAGACTACGAGTCTCATTTTTCCTTTATTCCCATCACCGTCCCGGAGGTAAAAAAGGTAATCGCCGGATTAAAAAACAAAAAATGTGATGTTCATTCTATCCCCAATCACATCCTCAAACTCGCTGCCGACATAATAGCCACCCCTTTAAAACACTTGTTCAATGAATCATTTTTGACAGGAATTTTCCCAAATATATTCAAGACAGCAAAAGTGATCCCTATACCCAAAAAAGGAGACCTTTGCCTAGCAAAAAATTATAGACCAATAGCTATCACAAACACGATTAGTAAAATATTTGAGAAATTAGTTTTCAATCAGTTAACAGAATATTTTATATCAAACAATATTCTTAATGATTCACAATTTGGATTTAGAAAAGGACGTTCAACTGCTGATGCCCTCATTTGCTTAACCGAAAAACTGTACAGAAATATAGAAAATAAAGACTCCTCCCTGCTATTATTATTAGATTTCACTAAAGCTTTTGACATGATTGATCATGACATACTATTAAGTAAAATGAACAAAATGGGCTTTGAAGGAACAAACTTACAATGGTTTAAAAGCTACTTAAAGGAGAGATCTCAATACGTAAAACTAAATGAAACTAATTCAACCACACTTCAAACATCAATCGGCGTACCCCAGGGCTCAATTCTTGGACCGTTTTTATTTACTCTATATACAAATGATCTGATTAAGTCTCATGACGCTTTTTCAGTCTCTTTTGCTGACGATACCTCCATTTTAATAAATGACAAAGATGCCGAGTCTCTATCCCGTAAAGCAACAGACACATTAACAAAAATAATGAAATGGATAGATGCTAATAAGCTATCTTTAAATTTAAATAAAACATCTTACATAATTTTTAGCAACAAACCAATTAACGATTTAAAAATTAAAATTAATAATATAGAACTGAATAGGGCTGCAAATGCTAAAATACTTGGATTAACAATCGATGATAAACTGACATTTAAAGAACATATTAACAACCTAGTTAGCAGACTGTCGAGATACATGTATATGTTAATAAAATTAAGAAATTTTGTACCTCTTTACATTCTTAGGAAATTATACTATTCACTAATACACCCTCACTTACTTTATTATTATTATTACAAGTACCACAAGTAACTCAGTAATCCACCCTGTTATTGTAACCCAAAAGCGATTTATTCGCCTCATTAGCAATACAAGAGACTTTTACAGCCATACACAACCATTATTCAAAAACCTAAAGATATTGCAGTTTAAAGACTTGCTAAATATATCACTCCTGAAAGAGATACATAAAATTATCCATAACAATGCATGTGACTTCTTGCTAGCAAATTTTCACTCAAACCAAGCAAGGCGCGTAGCAAATCAAATAAACCTAAGAAATAATACTTACATAAACCCTCCCTTCTGTAGACTTAAAAAAGCCACTCAAAGCGTCAGCTATAAAGCAGCTAAACTTTTCAACTCAATGCCACAAGATATCAAAACCGAAAACTCTACCAAATCTTTTACTAAAAAATTAAAAACATATTATCTAAATAAATATTAATAAATACCTAACCCAGGGATTACACCTACGTAAAATCTAGCTACTACCATTACCATTATTGTTATTATTATTATTATATATTATTTATTATTATTATTATTATTATTATTATTATTATTATTATTATTATTATTATTATTATTATTATTATTATTATTATTATAATATTAATTATTATTATTATATTATTATTCACTATTATTTTATTATTATTATTATTATTATTATTATTATTATTATTATTATTATTCATTATTATTTTATTATTATTATATTATTATTATTATTATTATTATTGATTATTATTATTATTATTAGTTACTATTGATTTATTATTATTATTATTATTATTATTATTTATTATTACTCTATTACCTTATATCATTAACTTATATTATTCATATTATTATTATTATTATTATTTATTATTTATTTATTATTATATTTATTATTATTATATTATTTATGATTATTATTATTGGCTATGATTCACTATTATTATTAATACTTTATTATTATTATTATATTACTATTATTATTATTTTTATTGTTGTAAACATGATTTGTAGCTCAATATATTATTATGAAATTATTTAATTTTTAATGAATATGATGTAATGTTGATTGATGATTAATTGTTGTATTGTCGTAGTTGCTTTTAATTATTTATAATTATTATGATTTATTTAATTTCATTACTATTATTCTTATTATTGTATTATTCTTATTATTTTATGTGTTATATTATATTATTCTTATTAGTTATTATTATTATTATATTATTATTATTTATTATTATTATTATTATTATTGTTGATTATAATTATTCTTAATAATAATTATTATTATTATATATATTAATACCATTAGTACTATTTATATATTTCAAATATATGATGTTATTATGAATATTAATTATTATTAGTATTATCATTGCCTATTATTATTATTATTATTATCTATTATATATTATTATTATATTATTATATCTATTATTATTATTATTATATTATTATTATTATTATTATATTATTATTTATTATTATTAATATTAAATATTATTATTTATAATGTATTATTATTATTGTTATTATTATTATATGATTATTATACTATTATTATTAATCTATTATTATTATTATTATATATTATTTATTATTATTATCTATTATTATTATTATTAATTATTATGATTATTAAATTATTATTATTATTATTATTATTAATTATATTATATTATTATTATTTATAATGTATAATTATTATTATTATTATTTATATTATTATTATTATTATTATTAATTATTATTATGATTATTATTATATTATCATTGATATTATTATTATTATTGTTGTTATTATTATTATTATTAATAATATTATTATCATTATTATTATTTATTAGTTCTCTATGATATTCATCAGTATTATTATGTTATACTATTAAAATTATATTATTATTATTATTATTATTTATTAGTATTAATAATTATTAAATTATTATTATTATTATTATATTTATTATTTATTATTATTATTCATTATTTATTATTATTTATTATTATTATTATTATTGTTATTATTATATTTATTATTTTATTATTATTATATTATCTTATTATTATTATTATTATTATTTTATATTATTTATTATTGACTGTTAATCTAATTTTTTTATTTATCATTATTATATTATTATTATATTATTATTATTATTATTATTATTATTATTATATTATTATATTATTATTATATTCATTATTATTAATTATTATACGGTACTATTTACTGAAGTAATGATTTTTCACATTGTTAACTTGTCCCTATTATATTATAAATAGATTATTTGATATTATTTACACTTATTCTTATTCATTGGTGCTAATTTTATGTATTCTATTTGTATTAATATTCCGTTTGGGATACATTAAGCTCAATCCTTAAACCAAATTGCTTAAATTTAATCGATATATTATTTTGGGCTCAAAGGACACAACATCGTGTTGCAATTAGTAGCCCCTTTCAGAAATTGCTATACCATAAGTTTTGTATTTACTACGAACAAAATATTGTTAATTAATGTTAACTTATAAGTGTATTATTGTAATCCTCTGAATAAAGCCATTTTCCAATTATTATTATTACATATGTATCATGAACCTGATTTTTCATATTCTGAAATCTATTATATATATAAAAAAAACCATAGTCCTACTGTTTTTATTATTATCCCATTAGTATATTGATTATTATTATATTATTATTATATTATTATTATTATGATTATATTATTATTATGTATTTTATATATTCATTATTATTATTATTATTATTATTATTATTTATTATATGATCATTATTATTATTATTATTATATATTATATTATTATTATCCATTATATTATTATTATTATTTATTATATTATTATTATTATTATTGTATTATTATTATTATCTATTATTGTATTATTATTAATTATTATTATTTATATGATTCATTAATTATTATTATTATTATTATTATATTATTATTATTATTATTATTATTATTTTATTATTATTATTATTATTATTATTATTATTATTAAATTAACTACTACCTATTATTATTTTATTATTATATTACTGTACTAGCTACTACTATTATCATATTTAGTAATACCGATTTAGGTATTATTATTTATATATTATTATTATTATATTATTATTATTATTATATTATTATTATTATTATATTAATTATTATTAATTATTATTATTATTATATTATTATTATTATTATTATTATTATTATTATATTATTTTATTATTATTATTATTATATATTATTATCATTATTTATTAGTATTTCTATTATTATTATTTATTATTATTATTATTTATTATTATTATGTATTGATTATTATTATTTATTATTATTATTATTATTATTCCTTTATCGTATTCTTTATCTTATCTATTCTCTATTATTAATTATTATTTTAATTATTATTATTATTATATTATTATTTATTATATTATTATTTATTATTGATTATTATTAGATTATTATTATTATTATTATTATTATATTATTATTATATTATTATTATTATTATTTATTATTATTATTATTATTATTATTATATTATTATTATTATTATTATTTATATTCTTATTACAGTATTCATTATTATTATTATATATTATTGACTTATTATTATCATTATTATTATTATTATTATTATTATTAGTATTATTATTATTATTATTAATTATTTTTATTATAATTATTTTAATGTATGATTTTGATGCTTTTTCAAGCCTCCTGAAAGTAATTTCTTTCAACAGAAGAAATTTCTTTAAAATTATTTCTTTTAAAAAATAAAACAATAGATATTTAGTAAAGTACCAAGACTCTTCGTCCGTACACTCGGACATTTTTCCAAGGGATTAAATTTTATTTTAACTATTTTAACAATTTTGATAAAATAAATTTCTTGTAAACTAATAAACAAAATAAATAAATAAAATTATTGAAATTAAAGTAAGAAAAGTTAAACTTACATGACTTTGTTTATTTAAAATGTTTCAAAAAATAGGACATTTTCGTTATATTTAATGTTATCATTGGTTTCATGTTTCCTTAAGGCAACGAATCCCCTAATCGCCAATCATTAAAAAATCATTTTTCTTAGTTATAGATAGAGAAAGCCCTCTTTTTATTGCTGTTATCGTTATTGGGGCTGTTCTTTCTTTAAAATGTTGAAATTTATTAAAATGGGTTATACTTATGTTGCGACATTCTTATGTTGAGGGTATTCGGTTGTGTATCCGATATAAGAGGCGTTACATCCACTTTTCAGAACATTTGAATCGGTACACAACGTTACTTACTCCCACCATCCGAAAGCGCTTCACGAGTAGAGAAGCACTAGCTCAGTTTCAATGGCTTATAATAGTAAGATCTTAATAAAAGCTTCTTCCCGTCTTTTGCTTAATATGCTCATTTTTAAACATTAATTTTAAATTTGTTCTTTATAATCTTTTCTTTGACTGATATGTTTTCAGTTATAAGTATAATACGAGCTTATCGTTTTCGTTTTCATCATTGGTATTGGTAACGTAAATTATTTAAAAGTGTCTTTATGTTTTGCTCTTAATATACTGCGGGAAGGTAATTGATTTATTACAATTCGTGTGTTATTCGTTTAATTCTTTATTCAAAAAAGGGTCCAATCAAACGATATCTAAAATGC
>JABUQX010130096.1:17500-20000 GCA_015478945.1 Trachelipus rathkii
ATGTTACAATAATATAAAAAATAATAATGATAATCATTATTAATATAATAATAATAGTAATCTTAATAATTAATATAATAATAATAATCATAATAATAATAATAATAAGTATAATAATAATAATATAATAATATAATAATGAGATAATAATAAATAATAATAATGGAATAATAATAATGAATAATAATGATAATATAATGAAATAATATAAAAATTACCTAATAACTATAATAATACATAATAATAATAATATATAGTCATAAATATTAAATAATACATAATAATAATAAATAATAATAATAATAATAATAATAATAATAAATAATAATAGTAAAATAAGAAAAATAGTAAAGATATTGATTCAATAATAATTCGGGGATAATTAACAATCACAATACTAATAATAATAATAATAAATAATAATAATAAATAATAAATAATAATACGGGCAATAATAATAAAATTAATAATACTAAAATAAATAATATAATAATAATAATAATAATAATAATAATAGTAATAATAATAATAATCATATAATAATATAATAATAATTAGCATAATATTATTAATACCTTTAGTTTACCTTCTCCAATTTAGATAGTAATTGAGTTTCTTTCTATAACTCAAATTAATTAGCTTGTTACAATAATAATAATAATTAATAAGTATAAGTACTAATAATAATAACATAATAATTAATTAATAATAATAATATATAATAATAATAATAATAATAATAATATAATAATAATAATAATTAATAATTATTATAAAAAGTAATAATAATAAAGTATCATGGATATAATGACATATAATATTAATATAATAATATAAATAATTATTTTAATATTTAATTTATTATATATTATTTATTAATTAATAATAAATCGTCTAATAATAAATAATAAATAATAATAATAAAATCATAAATATATAAATATAATAATAATAATAATAATAATACTAAATAAAATAAATAATAAATATTATATAATAATATAATAATAAGGTAGGTAAACAACAATAATATTATTAATATAATAAAAGAATGAATAATAATAATGTATAATAATAATAATATCTAATAATAATAATAATAATAATAATAATTATAATAATAATAATTATTAATGTAATAATAATAATAATAATATAGATAATAATAATAAGTAATATAATATAAAAAGAAAAGAAAAAGGAAGACAGATAAGTAAGTGGGACTTCGATTGATTTTTTTTGCGCTTGCCGACGGACTAAGTTTTTTTTTTTTTTTCGCGATGTTAAAAGTTACAAAAAAAATGGTTGCCGTGGACTCGAGCAACTCCTTGGGTCCAATTTGAAACGTTGATGCGATAAACGCACTTCAACTGAGACTAGCGAAACGCCTACCTACCCCTTTACCTGAGCCTATTCCTCAAAACTCTCATAGGGATGGCGGAATCAGATGATCTGAGTGTGATTTTGATGTCTGTTAGGGATTTTCAGGAAAAAACGCAGGGGAAAACATCATCCCAAAAACTGGTAACTTCCTTTAAAAGGACCTAATTTCAAGCGCGCTATTACTTACGAAGAATTTTACTCCATTCAGAACTTCCGAAACATGGCCCACTTTTGGTATATTATAGATAAGGAAAATCACATGATGAGCAAAAATCCATGCAATAATTTAGTCAAAATGATCAGTTCGCAAGATAAACTATGACACTAAGATTATAAACTTTCCTTAATCCAGTCCTAAAAGGTGCAATATTTACTACATCATACAATGTTATCAATCATATCATATCAAAGAATGCCTTAATATTTCAAATTGTTCGGCTCCTACTGCAGTAGATTCCATACTACTATATCTATATATATATATATATATATTATATATATATATTATATATATATATATATATTTATATATAATATATATAATATATATAATATATATATATATATATATATTATATATAATATATAATATATAATATACTCACATAAGTTTGTTTTATTAACTAGGGTATTTTTCAGACTCAAAAGGTGTTTTCTTAGCGATCTTATTTTTGGCCTGACATCTTCTCCTCTCTCCTTACATGTTACCGAGGACTTCGCCATATCATCGAGATAAAATCTATTTTATTAAAACCCTTCCATGAGGGGTGAGCATTATGCGTCGGTGAAAGTGAACTTAAACGGTCCGGACGGGCGTCTCTGTCAATCGGAAAAGTTCTTCTTGAAGGGTACTGTTTGGGCATTTTCACTTCTCTCTGATCTTCTCCATCGGAGGGTACTTCTGCCTTTCCCGCGCCTCATTTACCGACTCTCTTTTCCAAATTGAAGATTGACTGAAGCAATGGCTTCCTGGCCTATACTGAATCTTTGTTTTACCCTATTTGTTTTTTAAAAAGCGAAATGTAACTAGTGTGCAGCCCTTCTTCCAATTTTAAAATCTATTTCTATTATTTAAATTTCTCTCCTTCTGCCCTCTTCAATGTCTCTAAACCTCCTT
>JABUQX010130097.1:10000-16339 GCA_015478945.1 Trachelipus rathkii
TCCTTGCAAAAATAATCACTTAACAATTGTTTAAAATTTAAAAATCCAAAGCTGTGAATATGATATTGATTCCTATCAATGTTGTCCTATGCTGTTAGATCTCTCTCTCTCTCTCTCTCTCTCTCTCTCTCTCTCTCTCTCTCTCTCTCTCTCTCTCTCTCTCTCTTCTCTCTCTCTCTCCTCTCTCTCTCTCTCTCTCTCTCTCTCTCTCTCTCGAAAAGCAGTTTATTTCTTTATTTTTTTTATGTGAAAAAAAAATTCTCACTTCACGGGGAACTATTCTCTTTAGTTGCTACCTAGGATGCAGATGAGGCGATCAAACCCTGGCCACTCGCACCTCTCGACTCAGTCGCCCCCCCCCCCCCCCCCCGTTGTTCCATAATAAATATATTTTATAACATCCATTTCTACTTCAGTGCACCGTGTATTGTACGTCTAAATTCTAAAATTAGATCCGCTTTTTCAACATTTTAATAATATCTAAGGAGCTTTTTAACTGTTCCGCCTCTTCAATATTATATTCCTTGCGTTCATGGCAATTATCAGAAGTAGTGTTGATTATTTTATTCTCTTTTCACCTCTTACTCGCTTGTTATAAATCTTTTGAGTGTTTCGTAAAGTTTTAAAGCTGAAGAAATAAAATTTGCTATACATCGTATAGCTTTTAAAGTCTTTTTCTTTTCTTTTTTTCAATTTAGGTTACGTTTAAACGCCAAAGCTATTTTATTTTTGCATGTCCTTTTAAATTTCAATTTAATTTTCGACGATTGTTGCATTTACGATATATTAAACCAAGGCTTCACTTCTCTATAATAGATCGGCTACTAAAAAAAGCTTTTCTTATCTTTTTTTTTAATGTAGTTTCAGAAGAATTTAATTTATTTTATTGACTCTGATCCTTTGTAAGATCTAAATATATGGGACTGAAATGCACTTTAAGAGTATTTCAATCCATTTTATGTATTTCTGTAACAAAATTTTGAGTTTATTGTTTCATAGCCAAATATGGCTTAGGTACTTAGGCTTTATATTCAATACTAAAGTCATTTCGTAACATTTCTGAAAAACATTAAATTAAAGTTTACCCTTTAAAAATTTCATTTTCTTCATTGAAAGACTGTTATAGAAAACTTTACTATGAGTAACTTTTATTAATTTATTTATTTATTATAAATTTATTTATTTATTTATTTATTTATTTATTTATTTATTTATTTATTTATTTATTTATTTATTTATTTATTTATTTAGTATTTATTTATTTGTTGATTTATTTAATTTATTTAATAAATTATTTATTTAATTACTTATTCATTTATTTTTTTCTTTCTTTCTTTCTTCATCTACCTTTTTTTCTCAAGATTGGGGAGTAAGGTGCGTTACATGCATCGGAAAAGAAAAGCAGTAGGAGAACAGAGGTGGGCATCGTTACTCAAATAAAAGTAGTTCCGTTATCGTTACTCCGTTACCCGGAAAAAGTAGTTGCATTATCGTTATTCCGTTTCTTTGAAAGGAAAAGTAACGAAGTGCCGTTACTCCGCTACTTCGTTACTTTTAGCTTTTCAATATGACATTAATTACGGTATCTTAAGCAATTTATTGGTTTGTGTATATTAAATTTTCAACATTATCATTATTATTAAAAAACATACCCTAATGTAAGACCCTTGCGCAATCAGGACTTAGTCCCTTTGCATCCACCAACTATTTAATTGCACTAGCCACCTTCCTGCCATTTATAACTTTCCTACTACACTCTGCATCATCCGTTCCCTTTTCATCCAACATATATACTAAATATTTAAACCCAGACACTTGTTCCAGCTGCTCACCATCTAACATAACTTCACACCGAGGACTGTCCTCATTTACAACCATAACCTTAATCTAATCTACGCTTACCTTCAAACATCTTCTTTTACACACCCTGCCAAATCTCTCTACCAATCCTCTCAAACTCTCTCAGATTCGCCACACAAAACCAGATCATTCGCATATAATATGTAGGGCATCCTCCACTCTCTTCCATACTCCATCATTCTAACCAAGATTGCAAACTCTCTTCAGATTCGCCACAAAAAAAACAAATCATCCTCATATAATAGGTATGGAATCCTCCACTCTCTTTTATTCTCTATCATTCTAACACCATCCCCTGCCACCCTCCCTCTAATTCTTTCATAACACCATCCATATACAAATTGAATAACCAAGAAGACATAACATATCCCTGCCTCACTCCGCAATTAATATTAAACCAATCACTTTCAACTCTATTAATTCTTACACACGCTTCACTATCGTCATACATACTTTTGATTCCATTCAGAAGCTTACCACCAACACCATATATCAATAACACCTTCCTTAGAGCTTCCCTATTAATCATATCATACGCCTGCTGCATATTCAAAACAACCTAAATACAATTTATTCTTCTTCTCCCTCATTTTCTCAATCATTTGTTTCAATGTAAAGATTTGATCCACACATCCTCTACCACTTGTAAACGCACCTTGTTTTTTACAATCAGTCCTTCAGTCACTCGACGCCCTCTCTCGACCAAAATACCAATATATATCTTCCCTACTACACTCAATAATCTAATTCCTATATAATTCTTACAGTGACCCTTATCTCTCTTACCCTTATTTAAGGGTACTATTACTGCTCTCCTCCAATCCCTCGAAACTATACCCTTCATAAACGCTTTGTTACATAACTTCCAAATCCAATCAATCTCAATCTCGCCTCTATTCTTGATCATTTCACCGTTAATTTCATCTATACCTGCAGATTTACCATTCTTCAACTTTCTCACTCTACCCATTACCTCCTCCTTACTAATGACCTCATCCCCAAAATATCTATTCCTTCTTGCACCATCAAACAAACACACATTCACTATCACCTCTTTATTACTGTCAATGTTATGCAGATTTTCGAAGTGTTCCCACCACACTCTATATAGTCATATTCATTTCATCAGTTACGAAAGAACCATCCCTATTCATGTTCTATGCAGATTCCTCATATATATATATATATATATATATATATATATATATATATATATATATATATATATATATATAATATATATATTTTTCATTTGCTATTTAATAATGTATGTATGTATTATGTAATAATATATAATAATATTATTTTATATAATAATAATAATAATAGGTAATAATAATATATAATCCTGACAATCATAATATTTGAATATGTATGAATAAATATGTAATAATAATAATAATAATAATAATAATAATAATAATAGCATAACTATGTATGTAATAATAATAATAATAATATATAATATATGTAATATGTATATATGTAATAATAATAATATATGTATATTGTAATAGTAATAATAATAATAATAATAATAACTTAATAATAATATATATAATATATACATCATAATAACTAATAATAACTAATAATATAATATGTAATAATAATAATACATGTATATATATATATGTATCCAATACTGCTTAATATAATAATAATACCAATAACAATAACAATAATACATGCAATAATAATAATAATATGTATCTAATATCACAGTAATATAATATGTATGCTCTTTGCCTGTCGCTGCTGCTGCTCTTAACCTTAATATCCTATATATATATATATATATATATCAGGCGCGGTTTTAAGGGGGAAGCACAGGAGGCCGGGCCTCCTCTAAAAAAAATAAAAAGCAACTAATGTAATAAAATAATTCCAAATTACTATTTATTACTATTAAAATAATGTTTAAAATGTTACATACAAGGACGCTAATTTTACATTAAATCATTTATTCTTTGCGAAAAATTATTTTTCTAAGGGATCATTGACTGGAATTTCGATTTGTGCCTCCAAGAAAGCATAATTATAATGTTTTCAAAACACTGGTTGTCATGGCAACGTAAAAGAAACCTATTCTTATTTTGTCTATTTTGAAACAAAATAAAGAAAACTATTTTTTTTAAATTAAATAAAAAAAACATTTAATATATATATATATATATATATATATATATATATACTTATATAATATATATATGTAGCTATATAATAACTTTATATATATATATATATATATTTTGCACCTTAATAATATGTATATATATATAGTTGTCCCTCGTAGAACGCGGGTTGGGTTCCTGAAACCCCCGCGTTATCAAAGGCTACGACTTGCCCATACGTATAACACAACCCCCTGAAAATCATAAATTTTTAAAATTTTACCTTTTTATAAAGGTGAATAAATAGCAACAGTATTTTTATTTATTCTTAATAATGGTGAATAAATTTGCAGATACAATGTTATTTACAAAAATATATATAAAATATATTTTATTGACTGTCAATTAGTAGGATATTTATTATTACAGTACGGTACTCTACATATCTTAAATTGAGCAAAAATTTTTTTAGTTTTTTTAAATGAAAAAATATACAATGGATAAACCTTTAAAAACTTTGGAGATAAAATATTTGTTATATATTTGATTGAATAGCCTAAGGACTGTAATTTAAAAATTTTAAAGTTAATAAAAATTGCGCACAAAAATAGTTTCTTTCAAAGTGTAAATGAAGTTGAAGGAGTAGGAGATGAAAGCGGTTACGAATCTGGAGTTTGCATTGGCTGCTTTTTAAAATACATCGTTATCGATAATTGACGCTTTTGCCTTCAACCGCAAATATTTCTTTTTTTTTCTTTTCATTTCATTATCTTTTTTTAACATATGATATGTTACAAATTATAATATTGGGTTAAGTTTATCGTTATTTTCTGCCATTGATATTACACGATTTTAATTTTATTTTTCAATTTTGTAATTTTAATTTTTTTCTTTTTATTATCTTTTTTATTAACCGCGGTAGAGCAAGATCGCGTTATATAAGACCGCGTTCTACGAGGGACGACTATATATATATATATATATATATATATATATATATATAATATACTATATATATATATATATATATATATATATATATATATATATATATATATATAACTATAATATATATATATATATCTCAGTTATTGATAATATTTTGAATTATATACTCATGTTTTCGGTTCACGGGCCGCTACTGATATATAATAATAATATATATATATAATATATTAATAATATTTTTATTGCTCAACTATATATACATATGTATATATATATGTACTATTTTTATATATAAATTGCTATAACTGTGATATTTCATATTGCTACTCTTTGCTATATTTACCGTTATATTTAAATTATAAAAAGGATTTTTATCTTGACCGGGATGGTCAATTGGCTATCAACATTCAGAAAGTCGAAAACAAAATTTAACGGACTAAAAAGTAACGGAGGAAAAAATAACGGAACTTATTCAGTGAGTTACATGAAAGAAAAAGTAACGAGTCACTCCGTTACTCAAAAAGCTAGTTCCGTTAGTAACGGACTAACGGATAACGGATCGTGCCCGCACTGCAGTAGCATATCCTGTAACGCATAGCCTTGTAGCCTTATACGCTAACTAACAACCTTAACAACGCATAACTAGCCTTATGTAGCCTTCGCCCAGCCAGCAGCAACCTTGTATGCCAGCCCTTAGCCCAGCCAGCAGCATTGTAGCGCCGCGCAACCAACCTTGCGCCTTAACCTTTCTTTGCTGCTGCTCGAATAATAATAATATGTATATATATAATAATATATATGTATTATATATATATGTAATAAGAATGTTTTATATTTTTATTTTGTCTTTTATATTTTTGTTCTTTTAAGCAAATGTGATATATAAATAATAATAATAATAATAACTTACTAATATATATATATGTAATATACAATAATAATAATATATATATAATATAATATACACATATAACTATTATATATATGTATATAATATGCTGTATCTTTTCTTATCACCATTAATGTAACAACGTGTCAGTATTAATGTTAGAGCCAGTCATACAGAGGAGTATCTATCTCTTTTTAGGGGAAATTCTCTTTAAGACCACAGTTGTATGAAAAAAAAAAAAAAAGAGTTTTTAGTATAATTTTATTTAAACAAAAATATACCTTTTTATGTATTGAATAAGAAACTATTTTCAATTTATAAAAATTTGATTTGAGTAATAAATAATAAATGAAAACATTGGAAATTATACGCAAGGTTAATGCACCGGTCTTATTTTGGTATACTCAGACAATTCAGTTTTAATTCTGAGAGCATGGAGATACGTTGTGATTTATTTTAAAATACGATGTTATTGAATGAAATATCTGAAATATGTTCATATTTATGTATTTATTTTATGTATTTATG
>JABUQX010130098.1:0-12500 GCA_015478945.1 Trachelipus rathkii
GAGAGAGATAAAGAATAAAGACAATGATTTAAGAGTCAACTGATTTTTTACGTGTTTTTTTTTTTTTTTAAATATTTTTTTCATTTTGTTTGATTTTTTTTTATTTTTAGGCAAATTGGTTTTTTTTTTGTTTGTTTCTAATTAATAATTAATCATAATTTATAACTAATAAATCTTCTCTATTTTCATCTAATATAAAAAGTAAATGTCATTAATATAAGTTTCATAATCATGTGTTTAAGCAAAGAAATAAGTAAAGATTTAAGGGCAGTCAGAAATTAAAAACAGCTATATATTAATTAAATAATTAAAGAATATAATAAGTTATATTTCTAAACTTATTATTAATTGGCTAATAATTAAATATTAATTGGTTATAATTTAAAAAAAAACTAATAGTTTTTTAAGCTATAGTTGGAAAATTCCGCAAAATATTTATTTTTTTTTATAATTTATAAAAAAATTTAAAAAATGATTTATCATAAAAATAGAGGGGGAATAAGGTTACTACGTATAGTATATATATCAAAGAAAGGACAGAATGTGTTCACAATAATAGAATATTAGGTCTAGAATATATAGTATATAGAGTATGAAATATATATATAATAGTATATATATATCGTATATATATACTTATATCATATTATGTCTATATATTATATATACTATATATATATTATTTACTATTCAGCAGAAATGGACGAAATCTATTACATGAGCAACATATGTTTCTCAGGCAATTCGACAGTCTTGATTATGGAAAAGGTGCTTGATTGATGTGGACAACATTTGGAACATTTGTTGATAATACTGCGTCCATCGCGAGGCTTTAAGAGTTGTCCAAATGTGCAGAGATTTGAAATAAAACGGGAATTCAAGATAGTTGTCGATTCGGGATAGATTATATCAGCTCTTAAAGCCGTTGATGATTTATAAGTCTTAGGAGTTTGATCAGAAAGGGATAGTTGATAGCTTCTATTGATGCTATGAAATGAAGAGTTGAAAAGCGGAACAGACTATTCTTTCAAGGAAAAGATTCGATAAACATGCGTCTTTAGGCTGTATTTTGACGAGTGTCTCGCAAATTGGAAGAGTTGCGTTGGTTCCTGAAGAGGCCATAAGAAGATTTTTTTTGACAACCGGTAGAAATACGAAAAGAATTTGTGAATGAGACTTGATAAAACTCAGAAACCAAATCAAGATCATGGCGTTCTGATGATATAAAAGTTCAGTATCGAATTCGCTTGTCAAGTTTCAAAGACCCACAAGAATATTTAACAGCTAAAGGTATTATTTTTATTTTTATTGGTGTGTAAATTTAATATATTATATTATATATAGTATGTATCTTGTATTAATAAGTATACTTAATTTATTTCTAATATATGATTATATATTTATATGTAGTATTATACTAATGTATATTATTATAGATAGTTACTTTATTATATTTAATAATATCTATATTGTATATATATTTAGGTATAATCATAATGATCCTGAAAATAAGTGATAACAGAGAATAGCAGAAAAGAGACTTCCACTCTATTTTGGTAGAGGATCCAGAGACTTCAATCCAAGGGGACGAGCCACCGAAAAACAATACTTCTTCTAAGCAAATCACGAGTAATTGTTATAAAATTATTGATGTGCTAAACTACGTTTTTGTAATTAAATAGATAAGCTATATCATTTAGTTAATATGGTGTGTTATGTACATAAAGCCCATCTCAGAAATTTCTGAGGGGCGGGCTTTGTTAATTCTTTTCGAACAGCTACTCTCTGATACCAATAAGACATCCAAATCTAACTACTAACCCTTGGAATTACTATTAACGTCTACCGTACCCTTGTTCCAAATCCTAAACCTCAATCAACCTTATCAGTCTGATAACTACTGTAACGACTTTATTCTTTATATAATTCAGTGGCTTTAATCATGAAGCAAGAAAGAAAGAAATTGAAAACACAAGGAAGAACTTTTTACTAGATAGGCAAATGACAATATCAAACACTGCAATCTCTTCTTACATCCATTCCATGTGTCACATGCTGGCAAACTTCTTCTTCTTTCATACTTCTTCTTTCCTTCTTCTGCTACGCACCATGATTTAAAAAGAATGAAAAGAAAACACAAAAACTCATCTTCTTGATAGCTTTTCATCCCGCCTCTCTTTTCTCACTCTGTCGCGCCACGTTCAAACACAACCACGGCCAACACATGAAAAACAGTAACCCATCACACAAGCCGCACAACGACAACCCCAAAACAACAACATAAAAAAGAGCAAAATAAAACAAACAAACAAACACTCAACCCGAACCTTCTTCTCTTATTAAATCATCCTTTCTTTCAGTTTTCCTATTCATCCTCAACATATTCTTCCTCTTTTTCCCTCCTCCCACCACATACCGAACTCTTAATTCAGCGCTGAGAGTTCATCACACCTCACAACTGCTTCCCTCTTGTAGCGCCTCTTCCATTCGCATCCTTCTCGTCGCCGTTTCTCCATATGTTCCTTCCCTTTCACCACAATCGTCTTACCACCATCGCCAGTATCACATATTTGTACTATCTCTTCTTCATACTCTTTCCTCATCCTCAGTCTATCACTCTCCACCTCTTCCACCTCAGACTCCTCACTACTCGTATTTTTCCCATTTTTCTCCATCTTCCCATTCTCCATGCTTTTGCCTCACTTTCTTTGCACGTAAGTTCAACCAACCTCATTTCCTCTACCAATTCCTACCCTAATTCTATCAACATGACTCCACCGGATACACCTCTTTTTCCGCACTATTACATGATCATGCGCACAAACACAACTTCTTCACCTGTGCTTTCTGTTACCGGCTATACACATCACATGAGATCCGACAAATGCTTTTTTCCGAATAAACAAAGAATCACAACCTCTTCAGAGTTCGCGAATGTCTATCGCCACCTCCTCCGATATCCACACGCATGTCATGGCCAATTCGCATTAAACATCTCTCTCACACCGTTACAGTTGCTCAGCGTCATTTCCTTCCACCAAATAGCAGCACCGTTGATTTCTCAACGTTCTAACACTTCCCCTCACAATCTCCTTACCGCTGCTCTCAGATTCTGCAGCCACTCAACACTCTTTAATCCTTTCTATCATTCAAGAGCATTCTTGGAGCAGCCAATACGCAAGTGATATTCGGGACGCCGACAGATTAATGGCAGCTTCCTTAACATTCCCAAAAAGCATCTCTACATTCAGCTTTTTTCCATCTTTCCACTCAAATCTCACACACCGTAACTGAACCCACCCCCTCTTGCACCCGCCTGTGTCTCTCCGTGCCACCAAGCGCGCCCTTCCTTCTACTGAGGCTTCATTATTCACCCTTCGTGCGAATCATTAGCCAGCCTTCCAAACGTTCACAAATGTTCACGCAAGGGCATGCCTTAATAAATTTTAAACTCTTAAAAATACGATTTTTACCACAATACGCCAAGACCATTTGCTTCTGGTTATCATCATTTCGCTCCTTCCAGCAAGTTGCACACATTTCATATTCTACCTAGATCGCACCTTCCGTGCACTACCCTTATACATTTCTGCCTCCACCAACTCATACCCTATTCGACATACTGCATGAGTGGCTCACCAGTATTTCCGCTTTATTAAAAAACTACACATAGCCTAATCGTATCTGCTCTCTGCTTTTCTTTGCATTACTTGTCTCTATCGTCCAGAATAAGTTACACATCTAAGTCTGTCCCAACGACTCCACTCGCACTTACCCACACTGAAAGCTTTCTCCTAAACTTCAACAAAACCGACACCAGCTCAGATTTCTCGTGTCCACTCACCATACGACATCATACCAGACATCCAACTGTTCCTTCCATACTTCATATTTCTCTGTATCCATTTCACCAGTAAACTTTGGACACCCACACCTACCACCTCTCTCAACCACAACTACCTTCTTATCACCATCACCACCACTTCCTTCACCCTTAACCATGACAACCCAATAACCTAATACACCAATGCGCAGCTATACAACCCCAGAGGTACGTTCTCTCGGAACTACGCTCTGCTACCACTGATTAAAAAGTGATAACAGAGAATAGCGAAAGACACTCACCTACTTTTTGGTAGAATCCCAGAGACTCAATTCCAATTAACTCCATCGACACTTTCTTCAATTCGCTGTCTTGTATCATTAGGCAATCTTGTAACTACATTTTTGTTAATAGCGCCATTAATAGAGACATTCCAACGTACTTTTCCGTATTAAATGAAAAGATTTCTTTGGATAACAGTTGTGGTAAAAGGAGATATACCTTGGTTAAGAATTAAATCGTTTACTCTCTGATCCAATGAACATCCAAATCTAACTACTAACCCTTGGAATTACTATTAACGTCTACCGTACCCTTGTTCCAAATCCTAAACCTCAATCAACCCTTATCATCGATCGATAACTATTAACGCACTTTATTTGCTTTCATAACGATAAATCAGTGCTTAACACCATGGAACAAAAGAAAAATAGAAATTAAAAACCTAAAAATTTCAAATCAGAGACACGAGAATAAATATCAAGCATTTCCGAATCTTTTCTTAATCGATGAATTCCATCTCACCCAACTCAAGCTTCCAGAACTTCTTCCTTCTTTCCTCATTCTTACCTTTTCTTCCTTCTGCAAGTAACCATTGCACCCTTAAATAGAATGAAAAGAAAACATAAAACTCATCATATATATATATTACTATATTATATATATTTATATATATCTTATATATATAATATATATAATATATATATTAATATATAATAATATATAGGTGAGTATATAATAATATATATAATATATAATATATATATATATATATATATATATATATAGATATACATAATTTATCCTTTCTATAATATATACTATATATTATATATCTATATTATATATTTATATATATATATGCGTGAGTTAAAATTTGGATGCCAAATTCCATATCCCTACAGAGTAGTCAAATATGGGTTATCTATTTGCGCATGAACTGGTAAATATTAGAGCTTATGTGATCTCCCCTGATCCCCTTGCACGCAACCTTCCTAATATATTTAATGAAAGAAAATAGAGTAAATAAATGAAATATATTAATGCCTATATATAACTATAAATTTAATACTATTAATTAATAATAATATACTATAACACTAATTTTAATACAAATATTTTCCCCTTATTACTTAGAAAACACTCTTTAAATTATGTTCATTGGTTTTTGTATTGAAAGTTGGCATAGATTTTCTTGACTCATGTCAGTCATAATATATTTATCTACTTTCTTAGCCAATTCGATCTTCTGAGACCCTAGTGACTAAGATAATTGCACGTCGAACCCTTGGTTGTGACAAGGAATATGAGGAATTTCAAAGGGTTATGCTATAGCTTTAAGAAGATCATTTGAGAAATTTTGTAAGAGTGGTGGGAAGTTATGGTTTCTTTGTTTCAGTCGATCATGTCAATATAGGCAGTAGCATGGAAATTAATATTAGTAGTATACATCAGATTTGCAACTTACTTTGAGTAGTATGGTGTCCATATCGACCGGTTTTTTGTTTAGTACACTCTTTAAGTGTACTTAATAATTTTTGTTTTAAGTATGAAATCCTGTGTTTCGAGGTGTGTCGAATTGATTGCGAAGGTTCCCGCGTGGATAGGAGCAGCGCTTAGGGCATTGTCACCGGTGTTGAGGTGCTCGGGAATATGTTAGGCTTTTTAAGTGGTTTCTAGTTAATGTATTGGCTTTAAACTTGGCACCGTGAGTGCTAAAGGTGTTGCGTGCCTGGCCCTGAGGTTTCGCGCCGCTACAAAAAAGAAGGAGGGGGGTCTGAGCCCCCAAAACCTTATTAATGGATTTAAAGGATGATATTTGGTGATTGGATAGAAGAGAATGAATAAATTAGACGTTAAATTAAGTGTCGGAACAAATGAGCTGAGCCAGAGCCGATACCGGAGCCAGAATGGAATTCAGGCTATAGACGCATATAGTCAAGTGATGTCTTTATATATATTTTTTAATTACGAAGTTTCCGATTTTGAGGATTTTAGAACCCTCAAATGAGTTTGAGGACCCCTTGGGCGTAGACCCAACTGAAAAAAGGAAAAAAAGCACAAAGAAAGACGAAGTAAAATAGAGGAAGGATAAAGAAGAAGAAGGAAAAAGAAGTGACGTTAAAGATGGAGAAGGAAAAAAGAAGAAAAAAGAAGAAGTCATATGACGGAGCAGATGAGGGATTGTAGGTATTGGTACAGGTACCGGTGTGATCCCGTTGCAAATGCCGAGTTAGGTAAAATTTATACTTAAACACACCATAAATATCGGTAATAACAACTTATCAATGTTTTCAATTGACTAGCAATACAAATAACAGTTTCAGTATAACTACAAAGAGTCTGAGTGCAGCACCACTTGAGAGGGTCCCTCAACTAGAAAAAAAGAAGAAAACACACCAGAGTGCATGACAGAGAAGATGGAGGAAGGAAGATTGAAAAAGAAAATGAAGAATGAAGATTGTTAGGAAATCTCATTTGACGGAGCAAATGAGCCGTAGACGGAGCCGGATGTGGAGCTTGTGCTGGAGATAGTCAGAAGAAACGCACAAAGGAAGTCGAAGTAAGATAGAGGAAGGAGAAAAGAAAAAGGAAAAAGAAGTCTTACATGCCAGAGCAAATGAGTTATTATTATTAATTTGTTTAAAGTTTTTATTTTTCACTGAGTATATTCACGCATCAGAACTTATATTATAATAAAACTAATCATTCTAAAAACAAATCCCTTATTCTTAAATCGTCTCAGTTAATGACGTCACATCATAAGAGGCTGTGATTGGCTCATTACATCCAGTCACAGTTACGGTATAAGAAGGGTAATATTTACAAAAGGCCACAATATTTTCAGTTTCATATATCATATATATATATATATATATATATATATAAATATAATATATATTATACTGTTCATATATAATATCTATAATATATAATATAAAATATAATATTTATATAATAATTAATATAATTAATATATATAATAAAGATAACAACAGTAATGAAGGAGTCGAATGTCTGAGACGCAATCGACCTACTCCTGAGCAGAGACAGATTGGAGATTGAGAGAATAGTAGTAGTGGTTGAATAGTAGTAATAGGTAATTGTAGTAGTTCTAGAAAGACTGAATGATTTTTATTTATATAATAAATATATTTCCCTTTTCTATTCAAACATATACTTTCATATTTCCACATTACTCGTAATTTCTAAACTTTAACTTGGACTAATAAATACTATTTTAAATTGTAACAATATAAAGATATAGTGCTATAATTACTCCTAAATTTGTTTCACGTTTTTTTCTTTCAAAAAGAAGAATTTTTATTTTCTGTTTAACATTAACTATATTTTTAATGATTTTCTAAAAACTAAAACTTATAATTTTCATCCATCATTGCTTTGTAAATTTTATTAAAAATATCTAATTAATCATGATAGAATCAATTCAAATAAAAATCAACTTTATAAAAATACACTTTTATACCAACCCTGCCCCAATCATCGTGATTAAGTTCATTAAGTGATATAACACTTTATTCAGGTAAAAATTTCAAAAATTAAATCTATTATATGAATCAACAAAAATATGCATCCATTTATTGAATAAAAAATTGTTAAAAAACATTTTATGTTTACAACATATTTTTATTCTATTAATATTTAAAACTAGGCTAGTGTGATTAAAGTAATATTTAAGTATCAATGAGATACAAAACATTACATAAAAATAAGTTCTTTTTTATGATTACAAAATAAATTTTAGTCTTTTAATGTTTTTAACGTATCTAACATACCTTACGTACGAATAATTCGCTAACATTGACATTAATTCAATGCCTAATATCTGAAAATAGGTAACATCACCCCACAAAACTTAAACTATTTCCACGTTTCCAACATTGTTATACCATTTCAGTGTTATTTTTACATTATCATAGCAATATTTAACAAAACGTAGCAAAAATTTAATATTTAATAAAGAACCCAAAAGGGGTGGAAGCGGGCATTACCCCTCCGGAGGGCTGAGGCCTTAGCGACCGCTTACACTCCCTTCGGGTTGACCACCATGTGGGACTTCACAACCATTTAAGGGGTGATCCCCATGAGGTTTCCCTCGGAGGATAATGTAAATTCCTTTATGGACTAATTATAAAAAATACTAGAAAAATTAATTTTAGTATCCTTTGTAGTATGAGTGAAGGAGAAGACCTTGGGGTGACATAGTTGGGTTAACCGTAGTATTGCTATGTATGATAGTTTGTTTTGGGGGAGTGCAAGCCTTCGTTGAAAGGGAATAACCAGAGTTACGTACTAAGCGGACGTGAGTACCATAATATGTTTAAATAACATAACGATGTTAGTAAATTCGATTAACCCTAATGTTGCTAGGTAGGTTAGTTTCTTAGGGTGTATGAGAAATCTTTGAAGGAAACGATCAGAGTTATGTACTACTTTGACATGGCTACGTAACTTTACTTAAGTTAAATTTGTTATTTAACGTAAATGAAAAATGTAAATGAGAAAAATATCATGTCTTTGATAGGTTGGACACTTTGTTAATTTAAGCATTTATTCGTAGTTCAGGGTGTTTAGATCTGCTAGGTTAAACTATCTTTGTCAGAAAATGACAAGTTTTGTAAGATATTGCTGTGTTAGCTAGTGATTCTCTGTTAGGAAACATGGGTATTAGGTTAAGTTTTTTTGCTGAGTAATGTTACATTTGGTAGAGCATTTTGTTAATTTCAACGTTTATCCATAGTTCAAAATGTCATATTTGATATGCAAGACACTTTGATGAAGGCAGCCACAATTCATAGTTCAAGATGCTGGTATCCTTGATAGGTTGGATATTTTGTTAAGGGGTTATGTTAGATAATACTGCTTTAGCTGTTGATGATATGCTGGAAAAGTAGGATAGGTTGAGTTTTGCTGTGTAATGATTGGATAGGTTGTGAACTTATTCATATTTCCAAATGTTAATGACTTTTTCATAGTTCCAAATGTTAGTATCTATGGTAGGTTATATCACCTTGTAAATGTTAGATATGTTGGCAATGTTCAGTTTCGGTGGTTAATAACGAATAAAGGTTTGTTACGTTAGGAATGTATTTTTATGTTAACAGTACTGATTTGTTAGATACTTGAGAGACATTGATAATTACGCATAGATTCATATGTTAGTTACGAACTTGTAAGTTACGTTATTAGGTTAGATAGGGTCTTGGTATGTTATTTGAATATATGACACATCCTTGTTCAGGATGGCATTTTATTCTAATCTAATGAAATTTGGTGAATAGCGGCTGTACCGATGATTTGGCAACATCGCTTTGTTTATAAAGTAAAACTTTTGAAATAACTTTTAAGTTAGTGTGATAGTTATTTTAGGCTATGTTAAATTTTTTCTGTTTTGTTAAATATTGCTATGATAATGTAAAAATAACTCTGAATTGGTAGAACAATGTTGGAAACGTGGAAATAGTTTAAGTTTTGTAAGGTGATGTTACCTATTTTCAGATATTATTATTAGGCATTGAATTTTTGTCAATTTTAGCGAATTATTCGTACGTAAAGTATATTAGATACGTTAAAATCATTAAAAGACTAAAGTTTATGTTGTAATCATACAAAATAACTTTTATGTAATGTTTGTTGAACCTCATAATGAATATTAAAATAATATGATGTACATTTTAATAAATAAGAATAAATATTGGTGTAAACATAAAATGTTTTTAACAATTTTATGCAATGTTTATGAATAATGCATATTTTTGTTACGTTGTGCAAATAATTAGGTTTAATTAGGACTTTAAACACATAATCATGACGTTAATCGCTTAATCAGTGGATCACTGTGATTGGGGAAGGGCTGGTATATGTGTATGATTAGTGCATGCTCCATTGATCTATTGATTAATTGATATTTTTAATAAAATTTACAAAGGAAAATAAGAAAATATTATGTTTAGGGTTTAAAAAAAAGAAACTGGTGTTTAAACCCGAAAAATATAGTTAAATGTTTAAAAAATAGAATAAAAATGTGTCTCTTTTGAAAAAAGAAAAATAATTAAAAGTGTAAGAAAACGGTACAGCACTATATCTCTTAAATGTTACATTTAAAATATATTTATTTAAGTCAAAGTTCAAAGTTTAGAAAACTAGTAATGTGAAATATAAATGTATATGGTTGAATAGAAAAGGGAAATATATTTATTAATATTAAAAACATTCAGCTGTTACTCTATACTACTACTACTACTAAACATAACACTACTAAAACTACTACTACTAACTACTACTACTACTACTTACTACTACTACTCTTTCCATCTCCAATCTGTCTCTGCTCAGGAGTCGGTCGATATCGCAGTCTCAAACACCCACTCCTTCATTTGCTGTGTACTTATAAATATATATATATTATATTATCAATAATATAATAATATATAATATAATAATATATATATTATTTATATAATATAATAATATATATATATAATAATATAATTTATAAAATAATATATATATATATCAAAACCATAAACTCACGGGCAGAGCCTATTCAAGGAAGGAGGTGTTTGCATGAAAAAAATTCATCCGCTAGCGAGCAAATTACGCAGATAAGCACAGAACGCAGGCTTTAAAGTGAGGGAGATTACATTTGGGCAAGAAACACAAAAGATGAAAGAGAATTCCACAGAACGAGGTGCAGGAAGAAAGGAAGCACCGCAGCGACTAGCCTGGCAGTTAACAATATCTACAAAAACTATGCACGCAACACAGCACCCCTTTGCTACGAGGTCGTGTAAAAGAGTGGTGGTACGCGGAATGTAAAGCTTCCCTAGAACACCTCCACGTGCGGTACCCTATAGAAAAGAGATAAGTCCACATCGAGCGTCGAGCAAAAGATAGAAGGGTCAAAGTGAACATGGAAAGTAACAGAACGTTTATAAAGAACCTTTTTGCGTTTTGACCTCGAACCTGTCCAAAGCCGGGTAAAACAGAGCCTCCCCACAAATATGAGAACAGTACTCTATACAAAGGGCGGGATAGACCTTGATAGCTGGAAGTTAAACTAGAGAAAGCTTAAACGAAAAAGTTCGCAGTCCTAAACAGAAACTCCCAGTTTTCCTTTGAGGCCCGCCCTAACAACCGTATGTGATTTAGGTTTCCAAGAAAACATTTTTTCGAGTTTATAGTTAAAATTTATACAGTAGAGTTTGAATTTCAAAAATAAAAAGGTTAAAATTAGTAAAGATAATAGGAAAGATTAGAAGGTGTTTTAGAGTTGGAGATTCTGTAGAAGTAGAGTTTTTAAAAGAATTGAATTTCACAAGGTTGAGACGACCCCAATCGGAAATTCTATCAACAGATCAGCGAGATAGAATCGGAAAGGTTAAGACCGTAGGCAATTCTAGAAGTAAAAGAAGGAGCCAGTGAATGAGTTAAAGAGTGAAGGGTCGCTATCGGCATATGAGTGGATAGAGTTAGATGTGCAGGGAAGATCATTAATATTTGATAAAGTAAGATATTAAAGTAGAGAGATAGACCGGAACCCTGAGGAACAACCATTAATTGACAGAAAAAGAAGTCGCTCCATCAACCAACACCGATATTAAGCGACTTGAAAAGAAAGCTAGACAATAAGTAAGCAAAGAGAAGAATTAGGAAACCAAAAGGAGGGGAGCTTGGAAGAGCAGCGACGCGTGCGCCATAAAACGGTCAATGCTTTGGATAATGTCAAGACGCGCACCAAAACGCAAGTCTCCACGTAGTATCATAAGAGTCGAAAAAAAACCATAAATCAGTATAATAGGAAGTATATCGCCAGAAGACCTTGAGCGCCAAAAGCCCGTACTGGCGATCGGAAAGAAAGAATGAGATTCCAGATGTCTAAGAAATGAGAGTTAAAGAAGGGTTTCAAAGATCTTAGATAGATGCAAGTGAGAGCTATAGAGGCGATGTTAGAAGGATGCAGAGCGGGCTTCTTATCTTTCGTGAATAGGTTGGAACATGTGGCGTGCTTCAACACTGAGGGAAAGTGCTAGTATTGAGCAACATAGAGGCAATATAGTCGACACATAGCCACAAAATATATTCTGAAGAATATTCTTAAAACATACCTCGCGGAATAATTAGTAAATGTTCCTTGTCACAATACTCAATGTTATCAATTATGGTTCTGAGAATGGTTACATGAACCTGAAATGTCCGCCTGTTGTATTACTTGAGAATGTTCCTTGGACATCCCCGTCGCAAAGATAAAGATTCGTGATATTATTATCATTGTTGCAACAAGAACTGTTTATAAAAGAACATAGAAACGACTGTCCATTAACTGCCTGAGAATGTTCCTTGACATCCCGCAAGAATATTGAGAATATTCATGTCA
>JABUQX010130098.1:15000-25163 GCA_015478945.1 Trachelipus rathkii
ATTTTTTGCCAATGGAGAGGGGAAGGAAGATTCTCAGCTGCCAGAAGAAGTTCCAAATTGCCAGACGTAACAGATATTTAGACGTATTATTATATTCATAATTTTGCATAATTTTAATTATTTTATTAAAATTAATAAAATTTTTATTTCACCTGCTACGAACTTTATAAATAATATATTATATATATTATAAAGTTATATAATATATATATATATATAAATATTATTAAATAATATTATTTATATATATATAAAAATATATAATATATATATATAATATATGATATATTTATAATATATATAATATAGTATATTATAATTAATATAAAGCAAATTGCCATGGTCAGTTTCCAAAGAATCGCGATAATAATTTTTAAATTAACAGCTCATGACTCTGGATCCAGCACCCTAGTGTTGAAAAAGTTACCAAAAAATAATATTATGAATTTGCCAAAATTTTTTTCAAAATACAAGAACGATTCTTCTTTGGTAATTTGCTTATCACATTCTGAGTACATTCCACAACCAACCCTTATGAAATATGCTTTTGATAATTTTCTAGAGTAAGATGAATTAAGCACGTAATTATTTTCATTAATTTATAATAATTTTAATTATTTTATTAACAATTATAAAATTTTTTTTCTTATTTTTGCAATTAATTATATATAAGATATATAATTATATATAATATAATATATAGGTAATATATATAATTATAATGATATATTATATTTATAATTATAATATATTATATATATAATATAATATATATATTATAATATTATATATAATAATAAAATAATATATAATTATCGTCAAATTGCGAAATGTTGCAATTTCAGATGACTCAATAAATTTAATAATTAACAAGCTCTGATTGCTGATTCCACAACCCGGTTTTGAAGGAGTTACCAAGAATATTCATAGAATGTTCAAATTTTTTCAAATACAAGAAACGTTCTTATATGGTAATTTGCTTATCACATTCTGAGCACATTCCATAAGATAGGTTTAAAAGATATCAAACTGAAAAAGAAATAGGGAGAGGTTTAGAATAATTATTCATTATTTCATTAATATTTTAATTATTTATATTGACATTAATAAAATATTATTATTTTCCTTTTCAACTACATTAATATTATATAATATTATAATTATATATATATAATAAATATTATATTAAGAATAATAATATATATATATAATTATATATATATAGCTAATAAATACTATGATATATATATATATAGTATATTATATATATATATACAATATATATATATTATATATAATAATATAATATATATATATAGTATATAAATTATAAAATATATATATAATATATAAATATAATATAATAATATAATAAATATATATATTATATATATTATATAAATATAATATATATAATATGGTCAAATTGCAATGGTCAATTTCAGATCGACTAATAAATTTATAATTAAGCTCTGACACTGATCCACAACCATGTTTTGAAGAAATTAACCATTTTCAAATCTATAGAAGCAAAAATATTTTCAATACAAGAACGTTCTTTGGCAATTTGCTTATCACAATTCTGAGCACATTCCACAACCAAATCACCCCTTATGGAAAATGCTTTTGGTAATATTCTAAGCATACTCTAAGAATTACAAATTACCCGGATGTGTGTAGAACAATATTGGAACTAGTATGAAAATGCTGAAGCAGATCATAGTGCTAATTGGGGTATAGAACGAGTGGCGGGATTAGCACGTAAGACCACATTACCTCCAAAACCGGGAGGAGCCATCCGGAATGCACCACGCTTCCTACGTTCATAGATCTCAAAGCCCATGCACCCGATCATGTAAATCACAGGCAAAAACAAAGGACACCTGAGAGGAGAAGGAGGAGGAGGGAGGAAATGCCAGAATCGACCAGGGTTAGTTAGAGGAAAATAGGAGGCCGAAGAAAGATTGTACACGCCCTTTTAAGTTGGAGAAAGTATAGCACAAGACACCATCAAGATCGAAATAAGAGGAGGAAAGGCAGATTTTACAGAGTTGTTAGAGAATGTTTTTAGCCAGAGCACAGAAAGATTTGTCAGTACGGAGAACCAGGAAGGTTTAGACAACTTTCGTTTTGAATGAAAGACCCAGAGCTTTGCTGCGTGAAGAGTATCCCCTGCAACGATTTACATATCTATGTGAAAAATTAGCGAAGAGTGATAGGAGACACGAGAATATTTCCACTATCACCAGATACTCGTGTACTCTAGCCTGAATGGCCAGAGAACAAGCACGATCGAGAACACAATGGATTAATGAGGAGAGAAATGAATTTAGATGCGATAGAAGGAATGACCTGCTCATGGAGCCGTCAACGATAACAGCTCCCACCTTAGTGAGGCAGAAGCTGAAACAGTCATCAGAGTCAAAAGATCATTCCAAATATATAGTTAGCAGTAGAAGCGACGCAACGGCCGCTCCCCCCCCCCCAATCAGCCCGATCAAAGTAACAGAAAAAAAAACGCTAAGGGCAGGATGGAGCTGTTGTAAGAGAAAGTATTAAATTAAGGAATAAGGTTAGTTGGTCAGATTTAACACAAATAGGAGGCGAGAAGGTAGATGTATTTATAATAAGACGAGAAGGACTAATCGTGAACATAAGGCAAGTGTGTTCAGAAATTTGGTTGGGAGGATCCCGAAATGTGTGGTAGGATCTTTTGATGTAGTTGCTCACAGATCGTTGAGAATGCTGAATGATTCGACCTCCTCCCACCTAAATCGGATCCCAGAAGAAGACCCCAACCATTCAGTATTAGTGTGATGTACATTGAAATCCCCTAATAGAGGACCTCAGTATTTGGAACTGAAGATATAATATATAAATGATATATATTATCTATAATATATATATATATATATATATATAATTATATAAATATATATATATATAATATATAAATAAATATTAAATAAGATATTAATATAAGGGCATAAAGAAAATTATTGTGGACTTTGTACATTTACCTCTTATCAAATGGTTTATTCACCAACCGTAAACTGTGATTGAATGTATTGAGCCAAATCACAAGCCTCTTTATGCTGGGACGATCGTTAACTGAGCGATTTAAGAATAAAGGGTTTGTTGTTGGAATGATTAAGTTTTAAATATAACGGTTTCTGAATGAGTATAATATACTCAGTGATAAAATAAAAAAACTTTAAAATAATTAAAAGCGACATCATGTTTATGAAATAATAAAGATAGTTTATGTACAATCATACAGACGAACACGTGCAACTACTACTATACATACTACTAACTACTAACTACTACTATACTACTACTAATAAACACTACACACTACTAACTAACCAAAAGACTATAAACTTCATACGAATGAGATCCATAGAGTATTCGAACTCTTGCTTAATGTTTGAAGAAGCATACATTATGCTAGTTGACAGCAAGTTTGTCTTCTGGCTCCGCATATCACAGCTCTGCCTCCATTACATATCCTCCGTTGTAGCTAATACTCATTCATCGACTCGGAATCCTGTTGATAGATAATAAGAATCATTATTATTATTATTATTATTATTATTATTATTATTATTATTATTATTATTATTATTATTATTATTATTATTATTATTATTATTATTATTATTTCTATTATTTAATTATATTAATTAATTATTATATTTTATTATTATTATAGTATATTATTATTATTATTATTATTATTCATTATTATTATTTTTTCATTTAAAATGTGTGTTAAGGTAGGACTTGAAACAGTAAATCAGTAAAGCATGGGCTCAAGAGATGGTGGTCAGGGCCCCCTATAGGCAGCTTGCGCTAATGCTTTACAGCTTGAGGGTCAATAAAAAACATGTTTTTATTAAAAACTTAACAGCTTTTTTCATAAAAAAAATAGTTTATTTACGAAAATATAAATATAAAAATTTAGAAAACAAATGTTTTTTTTATAAATCGTAAAAAGCGGGTTTTGGGCCTCAGAACCCTTCGGCTTGAGGCCTTGCGCCCTTCGGGCTGAGTCCTTAATGCCGCTTACACACCCTTCGGGGTGATCCACCCTCTGCAAGGAATTAACACCCTTTCAAAAGGGCGCGCATCCATTGGATTTCTCTCGGGAGGTGATGTGTTGCTATAGATACTCTAGGTTAATGAAAGCTGTTCATGCCAGGTGGTAGGGATGTACAGGAACCAGGTTCTCGGCCGGAACTTCCGGCCGGAACCTCGATTTTTGGAAAAGTCCGGTTCCGGCAGAGGAACTAGACATTGGAGTTCGCCGGAAATAAACCGGAACGTTTCTACATTTTTCAAATTCTTTCTTAAATAAAATTTAGTAATTGATTTGTCATTTACAGTTATGATTATTAAGCCAAAGAAAAATAAATTGAAATTGATATGAATCAATTCGTAGAACACGGGGGTTAGGTTCCTGACCCCCGCGTTATAGGCGATATAGCGCGTATAACTTTAAAACCCCTGAAAAATATTAAATTTTAAATTTTCTATTTAGTATAAAGGATAAATCGTTTTGACAATGAAATTATTATTTATACCTAATAATAAATTAGAATAAATTTGAAAAACTATTATAGAACAAGAAAAAAAAACCCAAATTTTATAAATTAATATAAGCATATTTTTTTTGTATTGACTAGTTAATCTAGTAGGATATCTTATTCCATTAACAAGTACAAGTACGACAAGTACATCTGAACATATCTTTACAGAGCAAAGTTTTTTAGTATTTTTAAATGAAAAATAATACAATGTACAAACCTTTAGAAAATTTGGAGAATGAAATGTTAATTTATAATATTTAATTGAATAGGCTGAGGACTGTAATATAAAAATTTTAAAGTTTAGCTAATTGAGCACAAAAATAGTTTCTTTCAAAATTGTAAATGAAGTTGAAGGAGTAGTGAATAGTGAACTGTATGGTTCCAGATACTGTAGGTTGTGGGTTTAAAGCCTTGGTGATGAAAATACATCGTTATCGGTAATTTACGCTTTTGCCTTTTTAGCTCACAAATATTCATCTATTTTTTTTCCTTTATATTCAGTTCATTTTCTTACGTATTTATGTATTCTTTTTCAATTGTCATTTTTTTTGCAATTTTATTTTGTTTTTTTATTCTTTTTAACATAATCCTCTGACCGAATTCAATTTTTATTTTTGTAATTCAGTCAAATTAAAGTTTTTATTATCTATCTTGCCAACAAAGCGCATAGAAGAAATTGCGTCTATAGGCACCATTTTAGGTCACCAAGGTTGACAAATAGTATGATAAAATAAAAAGGAAAAATCTAATACTTTCGAAAAACTTTAAATATGAAAACAATATTTTTAACAACTCGAACAATAAGCTTTAATACTCTAGAACGGGGTTGGGGAATTTTAGGGATTTTTTTGGATTTTTTTAAGTTTTTTATTGTTTTTTATTTTTTATACTCGAATGCTTTTTTTAATTATTATTTTTTAAAATAAAATTAGTTAAGTAAATCCTTTTTTCTCAGATTTATTATAGTTTTTATAAAAATACTTATTTCAGTTTAATTAAGTTATTTACAACTCTATATAACAACTTATCCCAATAGAATATCTAAAATTAATATATATATCTATATGTTTAATGTAGATACACATCTTTTATAGATTATATATAATATATATATATAAATATATATAATATACTTATATATAATAATATGATATATAAATATTATATATATATTATATAATATAATAGTATATTATATAATAATATATAATAATATATATAATATATATATTAGTGTTTTTATATACTGTATATTATGAGTACTCTAATTTTAATTTATTTCTTTATTTAAAAAATGACTTGAAAACACAATTAATGTATTTAAGAGATGATGTAGATGAAATATTAATAATTCATTAATTAGGTAATAGCTAAGATATAATTTATAATTAGAAAAAAAAGTGGCCTAAAAATCATGATTTTTTAATAAAAAAAAAAATACGTAAAACAATCAGTTGATTTAATATTTGATCTTTTTTGTGCAAATCCTGCTCTAGAATCTAGAGACTGGCAGAGTCCTATTCAAGGACAGGGTGTTATTATTAATATATTATTAATTAATAATTAATATTTTAATATTAATTATTATTATTATTATTAATTATTATTAATTATATTATTTATTTTTATTATTATTATTATTATTGATTTTTATTATTATTATTATTTATATTATATATATTAATATTTATTATTATTATTATTATTATTATTATTATTTATTATTATCAAATAACCAGAAAAATATAATCCAAAAGAAATTAACTTTAAAGTAGAACTACTACAAAACAAAAATATTAAATAAACTGTTTAGCAAAATTTTAAAATTTTAAAAACAGTTCCATAATTTTCTTTACTATAAAAAGAAATTTATTTGAATTTTGACATGTTGTGGGTATGTAGGAAAATAAGTTGCTTCTCCATGCTGTGGTAGTATAAACAGTCATCTCTTAAAAACCTCAAACACAAGTTACTCAACCGCTTTCTGAACAAAAGCTTTTTTTTAAACTTTGAAGACCCCAATAGAAGTTTATAAAAAAGTTGCGTTTCATGAAGCCCGACTGCAGACCGGCGCGGGCCACAGCCGCAACAATCATCGTTTCCAAGAGCCCATTTGCGCACACTTCTACGTCAACGATAAAAACGTCAAACAGTCAGAAAAGCGCCGTTTGTTGAAGTTCCTTCGACTTTAAGCCAATTAGAAGCCCAGCTTTAAAACCTTAAAATTCAAAAATGAATTAACAAAACAAAATCTTTTTTCAATTTTTAATGTACCATTTTCCTTGTTACAATATTTAACATATTAGTTAACTTTTATATTAAAGGATTCTAATATAGTCAGTATCAAAATTTCATAAAAATAGATACATATAAGTATAAAGAGATACAGGAGGCGTAGGCAGGATTTCCAATTTATAGGGGGTGGAAAAGGTTGGTGATATATATATACTAATAAATATATATAAATAATAATATATCTATATATATATATCCCAATAAATCTATTTATAAGATCTGTATGTATAATAATGTATGTATACATAATCTAAAATAGTACCTAAAAAATTTATATTTAATACCTTATTTATAATTATAATATAATTAATAACACATTAATATATATATCGACGCATCTACTTTCAGTATTCCAAATATAAAACCGCTTAAAAAACGTCCGTACTGGCAAAATATAAAGGTTCATTATTTTTTATTTATTCGCCAAGATTTATGGGGGAGAACAAGTGCCCCCCCCTGTATAAAGAAACGCACCATTGATAAGAGTAATTTGTTTTAACATTGCCGGAGCGGATCGAGCGGGCTCGAGCTTGGCCGTTTCCAGGTATACTAAATTTTCCAATTGTAGAATTGTTAATGTAAATTTTTTTCAAGCTCGAAGACGAATAAGAGGTCGATTTTGCACACGGAGCTGCACTGGCTTCATATAGAAACGCAGCTATAGTATATTCCTTTTTTACTTAATAAATTTATAAATTGATTCCGCTTAATCCAATTTGGCCTAACAGAACCTAAAGACATCACGATATGGATATGACAAGATACTAGATCACTTCTATGAGAAGACTACCATTGTTAATCAGACAAGTTTTAAGTAAGATAGCTGCGTTTCCAGAAGCCCGAGTGCAGACCGTGTGCAAAATCGACTGGATGCTCATCAATTGAAAAAAATTACATTAACCAATCAGAAGAAAAGAGGAAATTTTAGTACGCATGGAAACGCGCCGAGGCGCCCCGTCGGATCAGCTCGGCACATTGGTAAGCAATACTCTTATACTTAATATGTATCTATTTTAATGAAATGATACGATATATTATTATCCTTAATATAATGATCAAGTTAACATAAAAATATTAAAAATATTTTAGGTTTTAGAATTGATTTTAATGTTTTAGTAGATTTGTTTGTAAACAAAGTATTCATTCCGCGCAGACCGGCGCTTAATTAATTCGCGAAATCGAAGGATATTTAAACATCGGCAGCATGACTGATAAGACGTTTACAGTAGACGCTAAGAAGTGCGCAAGGAACGGGATTTCATGAGAAAACACGATGCTAAGATGAGTCTGTGTGCCCAGGCCCGGGCTGAGCACAGTGCGGTTTCGGATACGCAGGCTTGGCGTATTATAGGTGTGAGCTTGAAGTCGAAAAGTTCCGAGTTCCGAATGACCGGAACTTTTATAAAGGTTCCGGAAAAGTTCCGGATTCCGGCAGGAACCAAAAAATTCTGGTTCCGGTAAATCCCTAATATATAGTTAGGCATATAGTTATTTTAAAAATTTACTAAAAATGACATGTGAATTAAACAATGATTTTGTTAGAGAAATTATAGGATTTTGTAAGAATTACTAATAAGTGTTAACTGAAGATGATGTAGGATTAGAACGGAATGAGTCTAAGGTTAGTTATTTTTGGGTATGAGTAATGTTAGTTTGCCCCAAAAGAAATATCTTGCTAATGTCTACGTTTATTCAATAGTTCAAATATGTTAATACTCGAGACCGAGTGACCTATGATAGAGATAGTGTCAAATTCATACTTCAGAATGCTGGTAAACAATTGAAGATTGGTCACTTGTTAAGAAGGATTATATGTTTATATAGTAAAAACGTCTTTTACCCTCGTTGACTGATATCGGGAAAAAGTTGGGAACATATACGACGATATTGTATAACCTGTTAACTACTTTACCTCGAAGAGTAAGGAAAGAAATTTTCAAGAGGATGTTTAAGCAAGGATTATTCACATACCGCGAGGTTAAAATGTTAGGTTTTGTAATTTGTACATTATACTTCTTAGTTTCAGATTAATGATATGTTTAGCTTTATTGATAGATGCTAAAACTTTGTTGGTATAGCATATAATTCGTAAGAGTCAGTAATAAAAGAAACTTAATTTTTTAGTTAATAGTTCTCCAAAATGAGTACTACGAAATATGACTTGAATCAAATAGTTCAATAGAATCATAGGCGGATGGGTGGGTAGGAGGAACTAAGGCAAGGATAAGATGGTATGGATTCAACAGATTTAACTGCTTTAATCAAGTAAAGTATTACGCTTTAACTGTGAATATTTTAATATCACAAAGAAGCATAATTCTTTTGTTAAATGCTGAAAATTTAAAGAATTTTGATTATTTTTTATGTTGTTTGGGTTAAAACTTTGTTATTTTGCAATTATTCGATTGGGGATTATATGATATTTAGACGAAGGTTATGATGAATTTTTGCTAACCAAATTACGAAATCCCGAATGTACGTTCATAGGAGAACAATTATAAATTCGTTATGTAGTAATAATGATTAGACAGGAAAATGCTAAATTTTTGTTAATATTCGCATGTTAATGTAAAATTAAACCCATTGATATGATTAGAAAGATATGCTTAGAAAGTGATAAATGAGGTTACGTTTTAGGATAACGAAGTGTTAGGTACTATTACTGTTGTTAAAGTGCGGAAAGTTTGTTGATTTTAGTATTATTATTCGTAACGTAATGGTGTGTTTAAGGTATTGCGTTGTACCATTATATTCTTATTCAGGTTCGTTAATTTAAGTTTATTAGATGTAAAAACTTAATAACAGTTAGCCATATATTACGAATGGTTAGATATAATATAACGAATTTATTTTTTGTGTTAACTGTTTAGAACCGAATAGATACTACTCGGAAATAGACATAGATCAATGATCAAATAGATAAAAAGGCTCATAGGTTAGGGAAGGGTGGGGAGGGGTGATGGTTTGATTACTGAATTTACTAAGCTATTAAAAAAATCAGTAAAACCTATTCAATTACTGTGGATATTATATTATTCAAAGAAACGATTATTTTTGATGGTTATGTTTTAGAATAGAAACTTTGTTATGTTTTCAAGTATTCGTTGGGGATTGATAATTAGACAAGTTCATGATAAATTTTTGTTAAAAATATTACTGTGTCATGTAAAATTAACTTATAATACATGTTAGAGATATGCTTGGAAAACATAGAATGAATAGGTTACGTTTTATGTATGCAGTGTTAAGTTACTATAACTGGTTTTAGTGTGGAAC
>JABUQX010130099.1:0-5000 GCA_015478945.1 Trachelipus rathkii
CATGCCTCCTTTCAAATTTTCACATCGCGTTCCCTGGTCTCTCTTCCATGATCTGCCATAAAGAATTAGTTTTTCTTAGTAATCTCAAAATAACAAGAGGTGATCAAAAAGATCGTGCGTTAATATTGTGAAGCATTGTCCAGTATGGTGTTGATACGGTGCATTAGTTTAAAGTGTTGTGACTATATTGTTTTCCTTTTTAAAGAGAATTTCTATGAGTACTCAATTAACTTAGCTGTCAATTGGAAGTATAATTAAAAGAAATGAGTCATGCGTAGTAGTATCGACAGAAAGCTACTTCGTTGTTTAATTCATTCATAATTTCGAATTTTATAATTTAATATCATGTATTCGTTTTAAGTTAATTTTTGGAAATAACCTACAACCTTGTCAAAACAGTTTCAGAGTGTCCATTTGGACATTGATAGTGCAATAAACTTAGTGAAAAAGAACAATTATTCAACTTACTCGAAAAGATAGACAAAATGAAGACACACAGAGTTTAATAAACCTATTCACTCAAATTGTCTATAAAAATGTATGCGAAGAGCTTAGGTATTGAATAATTAAACAAATTTTCTCAGGAACTACAAAGTCCAGAAAACGATTCGTTAATGGGCCTACATCAGATCTCGAATCACATTACCGCTTCTCAGTTTTTATTCCGTTTATGTTGAATAATCTGATTTTTCGTTGACTGATCGATTTCTTCGCCCATGAAACCACTATTCATTTCACTTAGTATATTTACACTATTGAAAGTGCATATGTACCTATAAAGATATATTGAAAAAACCATTCCTGCTTTTATAAAGACAACTTCTTTCAAGACACTCACGATGGATACGACTATAAAATGAGAGTGGTTGTCTCTTGCAGACGTAAATGGCTGCGTAGTAAAATGGAAAACCAAAACTAAGCGCAACAAAAAGCAAACCATTGAAAATACAGCAAAAAACTAAGCCTTGATTACTCGCCCGGCTATATCTTAGCAGTATTGCCTAAATCCACCGCAACAGTAGAAAAAGAACCAGACATTATAAGCCGTCTGAAATCGTATACGGAATAGTGTTGAAGAAAATCGCTTTAAGGTCTAAGGTCTCGACTTTACTGTATAATTCATGAGATACTCTAGCACAGAAGTCAGCAATAAAAATATTTTGAATCACTCAGTCAAAAAGCAAGGAACTGAAATTATTGACCATATAAAACGATGGTAAGTTCTCATGAGAATAAATATAAGTATAATATATATATATAATATATATATATATAATATATATTATATATTAGTAGAATATATATATATATTATTATATATATTATTATATATATTATGCATATATATATATTATATATATATTATATATATATATATTATAATAAATTTTATGCTTACGGCCAAATATATAAATTTATATATATATATATATATATATATATAATTGCATTATAAGTATATATTATGTATATTATATTTATATATATATTCTATAACTATATATATATATAATAATATAATATTATAATTATATATATATATATATATATATGATTATATAATATTATTATTATTAATATTTCTATTATTATAGGTATATAATTATATATATTATATATAATAATATATATAATATTATATTATAATAATTATGTATATATATTATGTTTAATTTAATTTTATAAAAAATATATATATATATATTATTTAATTATTGTTAGAAAATATAATATAAATATAATTTAACTTCATTTAAATGTAACCACTTTGCTGAAAGTCGCAGCCCCCCCCGAAAAAAAATTCCTGGCTATTTCTTGGCCTCGGACTTAGTCACGTCTGATATTCCTATTCGAGGTTTATCAAAATAACGTAGTGATAGTTGTAAGACAGGTATAAGGTGTTTTTCCAAATTTATACATGATGTGATTGTCCCATCTTCATTAATGATACAATAACAAGATGTAACCGAATCATAAATTTAGAGGAGAGAAAGTGCTCCTTATCGTCTCTCTCATCATTTTATTCCTACCTCGTTAATTGGCTGAGGATATAATACTCTTTCAGAGTGTATTACGAGAGGGACGAACAAACAAGTGTTTGCTGAATATCATAATGATTGATCTTTAAATGATTGGAGTACAATGATACAATTGGTTAAAAAATAAAAATTATCATTGCGATGGGAAGACATTTATTTTATCATTCATAGATCGGCAGTACTGGCAGAGAGATTCATTAAGCTCTTGCAACTTTACATAATTTCAGAGATCGTCATTGTATTACTGAAAGTTAAGCATTTTTAATTAATTTCTCGTTTTTTTTTAGTTCTTACTGAGCCATAATCGAATGATTAAAGGTTTGCCGCAATTGACCTATATTTGAGAGAACTTCGCCGACTCTTGTTTGAGATGTTACAACATTTCTAAGATGGATGACGGAGTTTGTGTTGTTCACTCAAGAAAGAAACAGATTTTCTTTATGTTGTGACCAGCATTTCTGATGACCAGTAACATCATCTGGGGAACAGCGTATCCATTTCGGCACATTCATAGATACGAGTCACTCAAGATAGTTTCACTGTGATGATGTCATGAGTGTTTCAGCAGCACGACATCAATTTGGCTCTGTAAATAATTGTCAACGGAGCAATGACTACTCAGAGGAAAACAAAAAAACTGTCTGTATTGAATATCTGAGTCCATTCGTCTGTAGGAGAAAGCTAACTTGGGGATGATTATTTGATAGAGGTTATTAAATTTGAAACTTTAGTTTCAAACTATTCCTCCTTCTCCACCTTCTTCCAACTCGTTCTTAAGGTTTCATTTCTGCTCCCTGAACTAGTGTAACACAAAGAAAGCCTGCAGTTGATCGGTATCCCATCTATGGTTCTTGAAACTTAAGTTTCTGAGCTTGCACCCTGCCTTGTAATTTATTATATATATAATATGCCTATAGATTTGCATTTTATAGTGATGAGATCGATTAATCGTCTATCGGCAAAATCGGCTTTATTTTTTCTCCATCGTCATACGTCTCAATTTTGCGATTAATTGTAGCAAATATAAGAATTTTGGATAATTAATATAAAAACTCAATAATAATATTATTATATATAATATTATTTATATATTTATATATAATATATATTATATTATTAATAATATATATATATATATATATATATATATATATATATATATATATTATATATATATATATTAAATAATATATTATAATATATATATATATGTAATATAAAGTATAATAATTATTATAATATCCATTATTGGCTTATTATGATGGTATGAACATTCCAGTGTCTAATTTTTCGCCTTTCTGTTCTGCGTTTTACATATTCAACTTCTTATACTCTCAGACACATCTAAGAACAAAACAGATTTTTCTTGAAACATTTATAACTATATTTATATTACCACATCCCCTCTTCTAGTGCAGTCGTATACAAATCAAGTCTTACAGACATCCCTATTTCTTAATCCCTTATTGTAGTGGGAGAAAAAATTTTGCCCATCATCGTATTGTCCTTTGACGTGTCGTAGAAAGCGAAGCAGGACTATGGGACGGTGGTAGTTAGGTTGGCTCCCACTACCATTTATCTTCTGCCAGGATAATGCTATATGCATGTGCTCGGAAGATGGTCGTGATCGCCGTCATCGGCGTCTTATCTTTCGGCGAAAATGTATGAATCTTATATGGGTTTACATGAATGTCAGAGGAATAAATGTTGAGAGAAGAGGAGAGAGGTATGGTATGTATTTAGAAAGGTAAATTTGATTTGCTCACGGGTGACTGAAACAAAGATGAAACGGAAGTGGTGAACATCAAATCAGTTATGTTGCTGACGATGTGTTTGTGATGGTGTGTGAAAGGAATGAGAGGGGGATAGAAGATTTGCAATTCTGATGCTATGTAGTGACTTGTGGTAGAAAACTATGGTAGATTTTGTGTGTGCTAAGTACGAGAATTCTAAAGGTTAAATTTAAAGTTTTTGAAAGGTCACAAATATTCTGTGTCTGCTCAGGTTGCGACTAATGGACCATTTGAGGGCTTAATCGTTTGATATGACGCTTGTCGTATTTTCTGCGTATTATCTGAATGGAGTGTTTTGGATGGGGTGAGTATTGGATTTGGTTCAGCTCATTTGCCACATATCTGTTCCCACCCAAGGAATTTTTTGTGTTTTTTTTAAACAGTTTTCAACACCCATCACGGGCATTGGAGCCCTATCAAGTAAGGGTAGTTCTGCTCCCCCCAAAGTTCACCCTCTATGCCGCAAATTACGCATATGAGCACCAGACACGAGATCTTTAAATGGGATGGAGATTCAAATTCAGCAGAAATACAGGAGATGGAAGAGAATTCTACAGAACATAAGTCTGCGCTGGAAAGAAGGGAACAGCACCACGAGGCGAATTTGCCTGGAGTACGTTGGCGTTGTAAGGGAGTGGTGAAGTCCGCGAGTAGTGAACAATTTCCTACGCGCACCTGCCACTGCGTTACCATATAGATAAGATAAAGCACCAACAATCGCGCCGGCTAAAGATAGAGGGTCAAATGAATTAGAAAGTACCAGAACAGTTTATAAACCTTATTGGTCTTTGACTCTACCATATCCAATAAGTTGTGTGTTGAAACCAGAGCCCCTAGATTATGAGAGCAGTACTCCATACATGGGCGATGAGACCTTTGTATAGCGGAGCAACGTAGAGGACGGGAAAAAAAGTCATCGCAGCCTAAACAGAACTCTCCAGTTCTTTGAGGAGCAACCTAGCAACGTTGTGAATGTGAGGTTCTCCAGACATTTTTTTGTACTATGTTAAAAAGCCCAAGGATATTTAATATGTTTACTGACAGGAGTAGGTACGGAGCAGAACCGTCGAAAAGAAAATAGGAAAGTAATAAGGTTTTTTATGAGAATGAGATTTAAATGTAGAAGTTGGGATGTCTAAAAGAATTGAATTTCAACAAGGTTGAGACG